>JAJKFI010000308.1:74125-119076 GCA_029204185.1 Lerista edwardsae
ATAAAGCACTTCAATGTCCCCATTTTGGACTGCCTCTCTGACATGTTTGTGCTTTATGTCCACATGCTTGGAGTGCATCCGGATTCGTTCTGACCCAGCAATCTGGATGGCAGACTGGTTGTCCATCCAGATTCGGATTGGATTTACCTGTGGAGCATCCAAATCCGACATCATTTGCCTGAGCGTGTGAAGATAGTTGGTCACAAGACTCAAGGCTGTGTATTCACTTTCCAGTGTCGAACACGCAACAGTCTTTTGCTTGTGTGAACCCCAATCTATCACGCAATCCCCAAGACGTATGGCATAGCCAGTTGTAGATCTCCTGGTTTCATCTCCCCCAAAGTCACGGTCTGCAAAAACTTCCAATTGCAGTGCTCCTTTTGGGGCGATGTGGTACCTGTGGGTGCTAGTCCCTTTCAAGTACCGGAGAATACGTTTTAAGGCTACCCAATCTGCCTGAGTTGGGTTTGCAGCTTTCCTGCTCAGGTGATTGACAGCAGCGCCAATGTCTGGGCGCGTCCAGCACGCAAGGTGTGTGAGTGAACCCAATAGTGATAGGTACATATTCTGGTTTGGAAATGGTGCAGACTCTTCTGCTTTCTCCCCCCTTCCAACCACCATTGGAGTTGCAACACTCTTGCTGTCCTGCATGCCCCATTCTTGAAGCAGGGCATGGATTTTACTCTCCTGGCTGAGGAGAAAACCAGTACTGTCAGATGTGCGTTCAACCTCTACTCCCAGGTAACGATTGACAGGACCAAGACATTTAAGGGTGAATGCCTTTTTCAGCTGTTGTGTGATCTGATTGATCTGTTGTTCCGTTCGTGCAAGAACTAGCAGGTCATCAACAAAACACAGAAGAACACACAATTTGTCCCCTTTTCCCTTCTTGAAAAGGCATGGATCAGCTGGGGAGGGTGTGAACCCTAATTTTTGCAGCTGCTCCTTAAGGCATAAGTGCCAATTTCTTCCACTTTGCCTCAACCCATAAATCGATTTCCTGAGACGAAAATGTGATTTGTCACATTGCACTCCTGGGGGTATTGTGATATACACTTCTTCCTGCAGTTTTGCATGCAGGTACGCTGTTCCCACATCAAAATGATGCACTTGGAGACCTCTGCTAGCTGCGACAGCAAGCGCTACTCGTAGCGTTGTGGCTGAGAGCGTGGGGGAGTAGATTTCTTCAAAATCTACCCCTGGGATTTGCTTACAGCCACGAACCACCAAACGTGCCTTCTTTAAGGGCTCAGCACCTTCCTGATCCTTTAGAACAAACACCCATCTGGAATCAATTGCATGCTTTCCAGCTGGTAATTTTGCTGGTTCAAAAACCTCCAGGTTGTGCATTGCCCTCAATTCAGTTTGAATAGCCTGGAGCCATCCTTCCTTCTCGGGTTGCGGTAATTCCAAGACATCTTGGTATGTCTGGGGTATTTTTCCCACCTCCACCTGATAGGTTAATCTCTGAGGTGGCACTCCACGCAAAGCCCTAGGGGGAAGGATGCGTCTGGTTGGAACAGCCGGTTCTGGAGTGGTTTCCTCTGAGGAAGTGCTTGTGTCCAAGCCTGGACTGGCTTCCCCCGCTCCCCCCCCTTCCAGCAGCCTGTTAGAGCTTGCTGGTGTGGCAGGACTCTCTAGAGTTCTCTGAGGTGATGCTGCCGGCTGATCAGGAATGCTTTCTAATCTTGCCTCCCCCCCATTCTCTCCAGCCTCACTGGGGATGCTGACTGTTTGCTCAGCATGATCTGGCAGCATACTTTGCTCAGAGAAATCATAAGAGTTGGAAATGGTGACCGTTCTGTGGTCAGGATTGAGAAATTTGAGCGCTTTGCAATTTGGTTCTACTCCAATGAATTGCAGCTTCTTGGCTCGCGGCTCGCCTTTCTTGCGTGTCTCCCGATCTGCATGGACGAAAGCATGTGACCCAAACGTCTTTAGGAATGCGAGATCGGGTGGTTTACCGTATAGCTTGGTGTAGGGGATCCCTTCAATTGAACGGTGATACACACGATTAGAAATGAACACAGCATATCTCATCGCTTCTCCCCACAATCCTTTGGGCAGTTTTGATTGCTCCATCAGCGCTCTGACCATGCTCTGGAGCTCCCCATTTTTTCTCTCCGCCACCCCATTGTGTTCTGGGGTGCGAGGAGCGGTGAGTCTGTGAGTGATGCCCTGCCTTTCCAACCATTGAGACATTTCCCCACTGAGAAATTCACCTCCCCGGTCGGTTTGAATTGCCACTACGGGATGTTCAAACCGTCTCTCCACCCACCTGACCCAATTGCGAATTTTATTAAACGCCTCAGACTTTTGACGCATCAAATATGCAAAGCTGTACCTTGTTGCGTCGTCCACAACAGTAAGAACATATTGCGCCCCCCCCACTGTCTTCTTCATTGGCCCAATCAAGTCCATATGCACCAGCTGGAAGGGGGTCTGAGTCTGGCGTGTGCTGAACTTCGGGATGCTTGCGCGATGCGATTTAGTGATTTTGCACACCTCACAATCTACAAATGCGTCGCAATCTTTCAAGTCCATTCCGCGCACAAGTTCAGCTGTCTTCTTCACGTAGTCATGGTTCAAATGTGCTAATCGCAGATGCCACAGATGCGGGCAGAGTCCGTGCTTCGGTTGATTGAAGTACGCACTTGCCTGCTGCTTTTCCTTCGCCTGCGCTCCAAGCACAAACAGCCTGTACAATCGGGGTACAGTCACGCAGAGACTCCCCCTTTTCAGAGTGCAGGTGTTGTCTTGGAAAGTAATTGTAAATCCTTCTTCCTGGAGAGTTCCAAGGCTGAGCAGATTCCTGGACATCGTTGGCACGCACAGCACATTTTTCAAGGTGGTCTGCAGTTGAGGCAGAAACACGTCTCCAGCGCAGCTCACAGGAGCTGCTTTCCCATTTGCGAGAGCAACAGTTTCTCGGTCTGTCGCGCGCCTACTCGTGAGTAAGTCTGCAGAAGTCACAATGTGATGACTTGCTCCCGAGTCGAGCAGCCAGGATTCTCGCGTGCGCACCCCTTCCGCTGAACTCACAAACGCGATGCTCGCTTTGGGTTGCTGTGCATGAGGCTTTCCTTGCCCTGTGCTCTGCTCATCATGGGGCTTTTTCTTCTTTTTGGTTCCTCCTCCTTTCTTCTTGGGACATTGGAGGGCAAGATGATGGATGGAACCACACACGTAGCACTGGCGCACACTGGAGCATACCTGTGCCTGGGACTCATTTCTGGGTTGCTGCTGCTGCTGCTGCTTTTTCCCAGAATTGTTGTTTTTCCCTTTTCTGAATTCACGTTCTCTCTGATTGTCTTTCCTTTTGTCTGCTTCCTCGAGAAGCCGTGCGACCACAAAGGTGACAGTCAATTGCCCTGCTGGGATGCTTTCCAAAGTTAGTGTAAACATGTCCCACGTTTCATCCAGGGAATTTAGGATCGCAAACACTTTGAGGCGCTCCTCCACATGTTCCCCGACTGCTTCTAGGTCTTTGAGGTTCTGCTGCATCGCTCTGAGGTGGACTCGCAAGTCGCCTCCCGGTTCTAGACGCGCCCTCCACAGTTTGCGTGTCAGAACCATGCTGGAGGTGAGAGTTGCCCTGGCAAACAGCTCCTTCAAAGTGTCCCAATAGTGCTTGGCGTGCTGAAGACCCCTCACGTAAACCAAAAGATCTTCAGAGATTGCAAGCCCGATAGTGGCTTTCGCCTTCCTGTCGGCGGCCGCCTCTGCGGCATCTCCGGCTGCAGGAAGCGTTTGCGTGCGTTGCCACAAGTCCTCGCGTTCCAACAGCAATTGCATCTTATGGGCCCACTGGACATAATTGCCGTCGTTGAGGAGTGGAACTTGAACGCCAAAGGGCGCCATCGCGGCGGCGGGGGGTTGCTGCGCCATCACAATCCCGGGCGCAGCGGGCTGCAACGGTGGTATTTGAGGCGGTGGCAGAGGATGGAAAGCGCCCTGCCCGGGAACGAGCGGCGGCGGCGGCGGGGCGGGCGCTTGGCCGTCGGGAGGCCCCGCTGGGGGAAGGAGAGGCCCGAGGTCGTCGTCTTCCGACTCGCCCTCTCCGCTTTCCTCGCTTTGCTCGGGTTCCCCTGGGACGCCAACGTCCTCTCCCTCGGATCCGTTCTCGAGGTCTTCCTCCTCCTTCACTCCACCGGTGGCTCCCTCCTCATCCGACATCTGTCAGGGTGTCGGCGAGTTGGAGGATGCAGCCGCATTCACAGTTCAGTCTTCGCTCCGCTCTGCTCCGCGGATCGGGTCCTCGGCGAGCCCCTGCAGGGTTACGGCTGACTCTTCCGCAGCGCGGCGTGCGCCTGAAACCATAACCTGTTGTGTATTTGTGTAAATAGCAGCAGAGTTGGGGGCTTGGAGACCCATTTCAGCGCTTGCCTTAGCGCTCCGAAGCGAAGGATTGAAGCAATCGCCACATTTCCATAACAAAGTCTCTTTATTGTAGCGAAAGTAAGAAAGGTACAAAGGTTCAATCTGCCGGCTGGGAAGCCGGTAAAGTTTGGTCCGCTCGCAGGCGGCCGTTTTCAGTGCAGCTTTACATCTTAAGCACACACAGTGAATAACTCCTTCTAACAACAGAACAAAGGGATGCAGCCAGAGTGTATCTGGTAGGTGGATACCTGAAGACCCCTTGTGCCCCATTTTACCCAATGGGGTGATTCTTAGAACACTATGAGCTCATGGGAATGTGCAGTGTTTCCAGCCAGGGCTTCCCGTGTGAAACTGCCTGCTTATTCTACACTATCTTAAAAGGGAGTACAACTACTATCCCTAACAAGCTGGGAAGCTGACCTGCTCAAGGACTCACAGGTGCTCTATCTGATCCTCAGACGGAGAGACGGAATGCCAGTTTCTACCAGTTCTAGACTGTGAGATGCGAAACTGCAACAGAGCAACCAAGATGATAAGGGGGCTGGAAAAGAAGTCCTGTGAGGAAAAGTTGAGGGAACTTGGTATGTTTAGCTTAGAGAAGAGAAGGCTGAGAGGGGATATGATAGCACTCTTCAAATATCTGAAGGGCTGTCATAAGGAAGAAAGGACAAATTTGTTCTCACCTGCCTCTGACAATAGAACTAGGTCCAATGGGTAAAACTGAAAGAAAGGAAATTCCGGTTGGACATCAGGAATGATTTCTTGACGATAAGGGCGATTCCACAGTGGAATAGATTGCCAAGGGAGGTGGTAGATTCTCCCTCACTGGAGATCTTCAAGCAGAGGCTTGACAGGTACCTGTTGGAGATGTTCTGGGAAGATTTCCTATTACAGGCAGGGGGTTGGACTAGATGACCTTGTAGGTCCCAACTCAATGATTCTACAATTCTTTGTATGTCATTCCACAAAGTTGTGCCATTGGCCACAATATTCAATCCCTGCACAAAAAAAGATTTATATTTGTCTCAAAAAGCAAACCCAATAATAACCTGGATGCTAGTTCCTTGCATGCAAAAGTCCATATAGGCAGCACTGAATAAATAAGGATGCAACCCAAAACATAAAATGAGAATGAACCTTGATTAACTCAAGCACATAAAAGTGTGATCATAAAATTACTGCTATTGCAGGCCTCTTTACATGATCTAGAAGGAGGATGTGAGGACATAGCTCAATGATACAGAACACATACTGCATGAAAATAGTGAAGTGTTCAATTTCTAGCACCATAGTCAAGAAGTGGTCAAGTGAAAGGGGAGGAATTTGATGCAGCCATTAGGCCACATTCAAACCGCTGTTCCCAGGCTGTGCAGCCCTGATTCAGGCCACTGTGGTTCATTGGACTTGCACCTGCCAAACAGCAGGCACAGATCCAAGAAGTCCCATCTGGGCCGCAGATACGGCTTACCATGAGATGTTTTGCTGCTTCTCCTACAGCATCAGCCCATATCTCAAGACAAATTAAACATTTGTGGCTTGATTTTTCACTTTTGATTTCTTTTCATCTCAAAATACTGGATCTTCACATAGCACGTTTTGTACTTTTATTGACTGACATGCTAATTGACACAGAAAGGAATGAGGAACAGCCATGATTTTTATGGACAGAACAGGAAATAAGAGCTTTGGAAGATACCTTATGAAGGAATAATAAGGGTGATAAAAGAAAATGTCAAAATAGACTGCTTTGAGGGAGGCATGGCTTGTCGGCTACAAAATGGCAGCAGATTCCTAAGCTCTAGGACTGCTACCAGTGATGTCATACAGGGGGTACGCGGGGGTACGCGAGTACCGGTTTCTAGGATTACGGTTGGCCCCGCCCATTCACCCACCCACTCGTTGACTCCGCCCCCTGCAATGTTTGAATTTCCTGCACGTTTGAGTTGCCTGCATGTTCTCAGAGCCAGGCAGGCAGCGAGTGGAGCCTTGCCTTGCCTTGCCACTGAAAAATGAGCTGTTCTGGGGTTTTGGAACTGTTGGGTCACTTTAACATGATGCCAGGCCTCCTTAATGTGTTCTGGGGGTGCTGTGGAATACTATTGCAACTGTTAGGTCAGTTTAAAATTGTCTGAGGCCTCAAAAAGGGCTTTTTCATCTCTCTTCTTGCCACGACATCACTTCCGGCTTATGACGTCACTTCCGGTGGGCGGATCCTGACATGTGCCAATCAAAAGTGAGTACCTGTTGTTAAATCATTTAGATGACACCACTGGCCTGGAGCGATTGGCACCAGACTGACCACGCACGTGCCTTGCGGCCTGGCGACAAACACTGCAGGGGTCAGGCCCCCCCAGTGCCCCTGGGGTGGGGTGCGCAGGGGGCCCCACGTGAAAATAGTCAAAAATGGCCAAAATCGGTGTTGGAACCGTAGTTTCCGGGGTCACCGAGGTGAGCGGCGACGCTACTGATGCGGTTGGAGTCCGGGTTCGGCCCCCATCAGCATGGGAGGCGAGAAAGGGTGCAAAACTTATAAACTCTGGAAGATCATTTTGTTACCCGGCGTTGCAAAAAAAGCTAGTGTTTAATAAATAAAAGGGGTGGTTTGTGGATGAGAAGTAATGGAAAATGATGGTGACATGATGAGATACTATAATTATATTATGAAATTATATAATCCTACTTAGATTAGAATGCTGGAGTAAATAGTACTTTTGAATTTATTATAAGTCAAGTATTGATAGATCATTGTCATATAAATGTCAGTCTAATGGTGGAGTGTATGTTTTAAAATACTGTTCTGAAATCTAGCAAATTTAAGATTAAAGAAAATATGCCAGAGAGGGAAAGGAATAGATTCATTGCTAAAAAAAGAAAAATAATAAAAAGTAACAATTAAGATAAGACAAGAAGATTTTAGGAATTAGTTTATGACTGGACCAAACTGGCTTTTTAAATCATTTAATGAAATCAAGACATAAGAGATAACAAGAGTGTAATTTAATTTAAGATGACATACACACCCTATTGAGTTATTATAATTACAATATTAGAGCATAGAAATGTAGAAGAATATTAAATGGTGATAGAAATTATAGTAGATTATTATATAACATAGAATATTATATTTTAGACTGTAATTCCTCCTCATTTATTTTTTTTGTTTGTGCAATCATTGCTTTCTTGCTTATGTATATGTTTTGAAAGGAGAAACTATCTTGAGACTTAGCAAGGACAGGAAAGGACAGGAACAGATGTATTTCCAAAAGATAAAAATTGACATAAGACAGGATGACAGTAGGAGTTATCTTATGACTGGACTAAACTGACTTAAATGAAATTGCAAGAATGGGAATATAATACAGGCAAGCAATTGAATATAAGGGATTATGTATACATTTTATTGAAATTATACTTTAATTGAATTTTAAGATAAGATTATAAGAAATTTATGAGGTTGTAATATGGTGATTGATAGTTGTAGAAGAAAGATATTGTAGATGATTATAATTAATGGTCGTAAAATTTTGACAAAAGTTTCTATTATATGACAGCATTTTAAAACAAAAACAATGTTTAATCTTGAAATTTTTTCACACAACTTTGTAGAATAAAGCATCTGGTTTCATACCTGCTGGGTGATCTAAACAAACAAATAAGATGACACAGTGTATCTCATGGGTAAACAAGAGGGATAAACCAGCAGAGACATTGTTTCAGAGCTACGAGAATCTGTTCTCACCACAGTTCCTAAATTGGCAGTATCAACATGAAACTTCTGTCTTGCTAATGTGAGATTATTCACTTATAATTCTTCAGTGAAGAGTTTAGATTTAACAAAAGGGTGCTAAATGGCTTTTATACAATTCAAGCTCTTTTTCCTCTGAAAGCATATTCAAAATATATTTCAGCCTATGAAGCACATATACAAAACCCCATGAAACTTCTGTTCATTTTTCTTTTAATTTCAGCTGAATTTCTGGTTGCAGCCTCCCCACATTTTGCCAAGTGGCTAGACAGAAAAATCAGAATGGTAGTAAGTGTGAAAGCTACAGATAATAACTAGAAGGCCGGCTTGAAGGGAAATGGGCTTACCAGCTGCCAGCACTGCTGGAGGACTGGCCAGCTGCCCACTCACATTAGGGCCTGGTCAGTGGTGTCATCCAAATGATTTAGGAACAGGTACTCACTTTTGATTGGCACTTGTCGGGGTCTACCCACCGGCCAACCAGCTAACCAGCTTTGAGTGGGCGGGGCCAGCTCAATTTCTAGGAACCGGTACTCGCGTAGTGGTGCGTAGTGGGTGCATGACATCACTGGGCCTGGTGCTGAATGAGGGCCACCCCAGCACGGGTATACACGCTTTACTGCACGTTTGCAACATTTTTGCCAGTAGTAGGCACATACCGCCAGTGATAAGGGCCTTCAGGATTGGGCCCCAAGTGTGCTTGAAAAGTGAAGAAATGGAGTGTGGGTAAGCTCTTTGCAGAAGATGGATGAACGAACAGGATGATGGATTCAATGCTGACAGGCATTTCAGGAATCTAAGATGCTCAAGTAATTAATGGAGTTCAAAGTGATAACTAATAGCTGCATGGAATGGAAAGAGATATGATGGCAAGATGAATGATCTGAAGAGGAAATGAAATGGAAGGTGAGAAAACTGAAAATTGGGCTGACTGTTAAGGAAGGCATGAGGAAGGAAGAAACAGAAGGAACACTAAAGCCCCCAAAATGACCTTCTATGATGTATTGTAACTCTAAAGCAGCTGCTGTAACATTGTGTTCCTATATTAGAGTGAAAGTGCTTTTCACACAAAACTCCCAATACTTCTTGTTATATCCCACAGCAGTGGTCTCTATGGAGGGGTCAAATAAGGGGTCTTGACCCAGAGATGTAGCACCAGAAACTAGCTGTCTCATTGTATATATCGCTGTTAGTCACATTAATTAGGGAAAGAAGTTACTGTCCTGCTCTATGTTGCACTGTTCACTTGCCCTGCAAGAACCTGTCTTGTTCCTGCTCTTGCTCCTGAAGCTGGCTGCGTACGAAGTTTGCCACAAACATTTCTTTTTTAAAACAGAATATTGTTTGCTACCACAGTTAACGTGGCAAATGTGGTTAATCCATCTCAATGGATGTGCTTGTATTTTCTGTAGAATAGGTGCAATGCAAATGCCTTCAGCAACATTTGCTATTTGGATAGGCAGTCATAAGGGAGAGACTCAGGAAGGGGGAGCAATTCACTGCCATGTTGTGTTTAGACAACCCTTCACAAAAGGATTAATTTAGTCACAGCTGGAGTCTGGTCACATGATTTAAAAGCAAAGAAGGATTTTCATACTTGAAAAACAGAAGCGCTCTGTAATGTAATGGACATTTAACAGTCCAAAATAACCTTACCTGCAGCAGTATCTTTATTATAAACTGAATCTCAGGTAACCTTCTGTTCTGCCAAATTCCCTGCTGGGCCTCCCCAAGGGCCCCAAAGCCCACACTAGGCTAACTAGTTTCCCCTCTAGAGCAGCCTCAGAGATAGGCAAGAGGGAGGGGTTTCCTTCACCCACTGGGCGGCCTCTCTTCCAGCAGCTTTGCTTGGGATCACAGGCTGGCCAGCCCCCTCCAGACTGCCCTCATCATTGGCTTAGCTCCAAACTACCCTAAGTCTAGCACCAACAAACCCCACCACCAAACAATAGGTAGTCAGCTTGCCTAAGCCACAACTACCTCCTCCACTTGGTGGCTCCAGGGGCGTGGCAGCCATACAACTGTTCCCCACAGTTATTCCCCACAATAAGCTTACCTTATCCAGTCCTTTTCATCCATCAGTCCATCCAACAGTCCTTCAGGCAGTAAATTCAGCCAGCCCTCCATCCAATGGCCAGTCCCAATCCATCCATCCAGCACCTACCTGGTGCTACACCTACCCAGTGCTCTCCTCCAGCATCTACCAAGGTGCTTCTGTCCAGCACCTACCTCCCACTTTATACTGAGGCCAGCCAATCAGCGTCTGTTGTTGGGCAGGCTTTACCATCAGCCATACCCATCTGCACCTGTGCTAACCTCCCTTCATAGCCTGGGGCCTCATCAGCCTGCAGCTATGCTCCTGCTGCAGACAAAGACCTTGGATTAACCCTATAATCCCTGGCTAATCTGGGACAAGGGGTCATTGCTGATACCCCAAGGAGATAGGAAGTGGTATCTCCTGCCTTTTCCAATACACCTTCTCATTTATAGCAGGCACCCCTATGCAGTGCAGTGAGAATTATGAAGAGCGAGGAATCGTTGGCAGCATGATGAAGATGTTCTGTACTCAATTTTGCTAGTAAACCATTGATCGCAGGACAGCACAGAAAGAAGTCATAACTGAGGTTTGTATCTCTGTTGAAGTTGCAAAATCCCAATTTTCAGCCCCTCAACACATGGTATCAATCTCCTTGGAGGACAGAAGTTAGAGATTATAGTAATTAATTAATTTTTTTTATGAAACTCAGCTTATTTTTCCTCTTGAATATCCAGTTTTAGATGCAACATAGACATGAATTTCAGTACATGTTGTCACCCAGTGATGGGACGTGGTGGCGCAGCGAGTTAATCTGCTGTTGCTGGGCTTTCAACCGCAAGGTTGGGAGTTCAAGACTGCGTGATGGAGTGAGCTCCCGTTGCTTGTCCCAGCTCCTGCCAACCTAGCAGTTCGAAAGCACCTAAAATGCAAATAGATAAATAGGGACCACTTCAGTGGGAAGGTAATGGCGTTCCGTGCGCTACGGCGTAGAGTCATGCTGGCCACATGATCGGACAAAAATGCTGGCTCTACAGGCTTTGAAACGGAGATGAGCACCGCCCCCTACAGTCGGTCATGACTAGACCATTCGGTCGTGGGGAAACCTTTACCTTTACCTGTCACCCAGTGACAAAAGCATAGTAGTCATTTTTTTAAAATTTTGTATGCATCAAGAATGCACATAATATATGCAGCATGAAGATTCAAGAAGGAAACTAGCTTTCCAATTTTCTTTGGCAAACCCAGTGCGCTCTCTCTCTCTCTCTCGCTCTCTCTCTCTCTCTCTCTCTCTCACACACACACACACACACACACACACACACACACACACACACACACACAGGGGGCGGCTTTCTAGTTTTTTAAAGGTTTGAAAGCAACCTAACACAAAAGTTTGTGGCTATGCAAGTGCTTGTGGCTAAAGCAAGTGGCTATGCAATAAATCAGTGGTTCCCAACCTGAGAATCGGGACGCCCCAGGGGATTGCAAAGCGATTTTCAGGGGGTTAAAAAGCTGGGCACCATCATCTTGGAAGCTTCATTCTGACTAGGGAAGAGGCCATTAAACTGCCACTTCCCCAATGCTGCAATTAGCCTTGCTATGGGCTCATCTTGGTGTATATGTGTGTGATGAGGTCTCTTTCTGAGAGGGCACATCACACCTTTCATGTGCATGCCTAAGGAAGTCTCAGCACATGAAATGAAAATTTTAGTCATTGTTGATTATGAACATCTATTTTCCTCCAAATTCCTATAAACATACTGCCTTGCAGATGTGGGAGCATCTTGAACAGGCTGTAGTGGATTTGTCTACTAAATACCCCCAGGCCAACTTTATCATAGGAGCAGATTTTAATGCCAGGATAGGCGATGGCCTTGAAATTTTCAAAAAAACACTGAATGGAGGATTGTTGCCGGAGCTGCCATTTTACTATAGTTGGCCTAGAGCCTCTAAAGACAAAAAACATAACTCTGCAGGTATTTCTCTTGCCAACTTTAGCATCCAACAAAATCTTCTTTGGCTTAATGGTCTTGTCTTATTCGAACAGGCTAAGGAATTCACCTTTGTCTCTGAGGTGGGTTGCAGTGTAATCGATTATGTACTAGTGTCCCCATCGCTACTTGCTAGAGTATCTGACTTTGCAGTGGATGCGTTTAAACTGAGTGACCACCTTCCTCTCCAACTTAGCTTGAGTGGCTCTCCTGTGAGTCAGGACCAAACGGCTGAGGCTGATAAGGTACAGGTTTGCCCCCCCCAAATTCCGGTGGGACAAGCTAACCCAGACAAAATTGGCTCTCCTGTTGGAGGAGCCCAACTTTCTTGCACTTTGTTCCTCCATACTTTTGGAGAATTCTCCATCGGAAGTGGTAAGGTCGTACAACCAATTAATAGAGGTTATTACTTCTACTCTAGCGCTGCCTGTAAATGCCTTGCGATCTGATCCACGTCAGGGCAACCCGAGTTGGTTTGACTATGAATGCCAGCAATTTAAAAGGGCTGCTAGAAGCTGTTTTAAAAAGTTTAGGCAATTAAATTCTCGGCAGGCGCTTAAAGAATATTTTTCCCTGAATCTCCATCTGAACATGCTAGCCAAATGCAAGAAGAATAAATATGAGAAAGTGCTATGGGATAAACTTTATCAGGCCACGATTCACTTTAACCCTCGCTCTTTTTGGGCGTTGGTGAATGGGTCCTTTAAAGCTAAAGGACATGATCCCAAGGCAGTCCCTGCCTATAACTGGAAATTGCATTTCTCGAACCTCTTTTTTGACAACATGGCCTTTTCGCCTGATGAGGCTTCTGAATCATTTGCCACTCCGAATTGGCCGCCTGTGTCAACATCGGAAATTAAAGTCTTAATTGCCTCACTTAAGACTGGCAAAGCGGCCGGACCTGACATGATTATGGGGGAATGGTTAAAATCTAACTCTGACTTCTGGGCCCCTATTCTGGCAGGACTTTTCTCAACGGCAATTGCCAGTGGAACTCTTCCGGAATCCTGGAAGCAAGCCATTGTTGCCCCTATCTACAAGAAAGGGGATCCCTGTCTTCCAGAGAACTACAGGCCAATTAGCCTTCTTTTGATAGTAGGCAAGTTGTATGCCAACTATCTCTTGATTCATCTTAATATTTGGCTCACCCAGAACAAAATCTTAGGCATTGAACAAATCGGGTACAGATCAGGCCACTCCACCTTGGACCACTGTGCTGTCCTGTCCCATCTTGCTTACAAATACTCCATTAAAGTCAACTCAAAATTATTTGTAGCCTTTCTCGATTTAAAAGCGGCTTTTGACAGCGTCGACAGGCAGTTGCTCTGGTCCAAGCTGGAGAGAGCCGGAATTCCTTCTAATCTGATTAACCCCATCAGGCAATTGTACTCTGCCACCTCATGCAGAATAAGATGTTCTTGGGATGGCCTCCTTACTGAAGAAATTCCTACGAACAAGGGAGTCAAGCAAGGATGCCCACTGGCCCCGACTCTATTTAACCTGTTCTTAAACGACTTGGCTCCAGAACTATTAACTGTTGATGGCCATTTTCCAACGCTTGGAGATCGTAAGATTCCGGTTCTTTTATATGCCGACGACGCTGTACTTATTTCGCGGTCTCGGCTGGGCTTAAAAAGACTAATAAATAAATGTCTGGACTACTTGTCCACCAATAAACTTCAATTAAATTATCAGAAATCGAAAATTTTAGTCTTTTCTAAGTCCCGAAAAACATATAACTGGGTCTTCAATGGACGTTTAATTGAACAGGTGAGGACCTTCAAATACTTGGGATTACTATTCTCAGCCAATAGCTCTTGGGCTGGCCATCGTCGTATGGCACAAACGACAGCCAAAATATCCTCATTGGCAATTTCCAGATTCTTCTATAACAAAGGGGGCCGCCTAATTCCGGCTGCCCTCAAAATATTCAATTCCAAATCTATTTCCCAAGCCCTATCTGGATCAATGCATATCATAAATCATTAGAAATTTTTCAATCAGTCTTTTTGAGAAGAATCATGGCCATGCCAAACTGCGTCCCCTATGAGGCTTTATGTCTCGAGACGGGACAACTCCCAGTCGAGAATGTTGCTTGGTACAGAACTTGTAAATACTGGCTAAGAGTGTATTTCGATACCTCTCAAACAAGCCTACTATATTACCTAAAAAAAGATCACTGCCCCCCTGCTGATGGTTGGCTTAGGAAGATCAAACAGATCGGCCTAGATCCGGACATCCTAGGGACTCTCCCGTTCCAGGCTGCCCTAAGAACTGTTAGACAAAGGCTGGCTGACATCAACTCACAAGACCTATTAAGAGCCGCTAATAGATCTTGCTCACCTTTGTTCTGGAATCTTCCTTTGGTAGTAGGCAGGCCACCGGTTTACATTTCTCTATTGTATAATCCTGAAGTTAGAAGGGCGATTTCTTTGGCCCGCTGTAATTCAATCCCCTCGGCGGTGCTAACGGGCCGATTCAACAATATTCCCTTTAATGACAGATTATGTCCTTGCCCGATGAATGCTGTAGAGACGCTACCCCATATCTTTTTCCACTGCCCATTCCATTCGGCCGCGAGGGATAAATTTTTTGCCTCTCTCCCACAACAAAAGCCCTGGCTTTTCGATGAAGCCTATCTTAGTTCTATTTTACAGTGGACGGATGAGATTTCTTTGACTGCTCTTGGCAAATTTTTGTTGGATATAATTAAGATTAATACAGCCCGAGAGTCCAATTTAAAGTTTTAGTGTTTTAGGGGACGTTCCTAAAATTGTATTTTGCACCTTGTGTATGTTTGTTTGTGTTTGTTATGCCAATAAAGGTATCTCTCTCTCTCTATGGGCTCATCTTGGTGTATATGTGTGTGATGAGGTCTCTTTCTGAGAGGGCACATCACACCTTTCATGTGCATGCCTAAGGAAGTCTCAGCACATGGGAAAGAGAAATTTAAATACATGAAGTCTAAAATTTGGCTTTACCACTTAGATCCGCAATGGCATAGAGAAGCCACAATGCATACTGTGTAATGTTGTTCTCAGTGCTAAATCAATCACTGAAAACAAAATTCAAATGTCAGAGACAAAGCATTCAGAACATTCTAAAACATATTGGGAGTTCTTTTGAGTTTCAAAAAGTATTATTTATTAAAAATAATAACTTACTTCCTGCTTAATGACATCACTTCCATCCCTAGGTCTTAGGGGAGTCCCAACAGGTTATCCTACGAAAGAAGGGGGTCCTGGTGCAAAAACGTTATGGAACCACTGCAATAAATATTGAGAATTGTAACTTGGAATTTTTAGTGTGTCTAAAAACAAGTTACATTATTAGAGAATGTTCATTATAGAACTAAAACAAAGCAGATAAACTTATACTCCTTGGCCCATACAAAGGCTTCCAGGTTAGGATTGCCTAACTAACTTTCCAGGTAAGGGCAATGCGGCTCAGAGGTAAGGGAACACTCCCTTACCTTGAGGAGGCCTCTGTGACTACCCCCTCCCCCAGCACATGCTCCATTGGCACAGAGGTGGAACGTTGGTTAGGATAGTGCCCTAAAGCAACTAGGAAACTTCAGGGGTGGGGCAACCACTGATATACCACATGCTTTGAAGATGGAAGGTCCCACATTCAATATGTCTACACCAATGAAACAGATTTTGATCCACCATATTTGAACCCTCAGCAATGACTGGGTTGGATGTAATGAGATGCAAAAGTGACTCTCATAATACTGGGTCAACATCAGAATAAGCCATTACTAAACAACAAAGAATTAGGGAGACATCATTGTTCCTGGAGCATCCCAAAGGCATTACTGCTCCAGAACTGTCTCCAACTTTAATCTGAGTTTGCTAGTGGAAAGAAAATGAGAGAGTCCTACCATTTTTGAAGGAGAATGTGAAGAATGGCACCTTTACCCTCTTACTTTCCCAAACAGTAGACAGAATTACATAAATCAGACTGGAACCCAGTCAATCACTTATTCAAATGAAACAAGCAATTTGGACTAAGTCCCAATGCTGATTTTATTCAGTACTTGATTAGGAGAATGTTCTGATGAATAGAATTTTATGCTAAGCATTTCTAATTTGACTTTCTTCAGAGAAAAAAAAATTGGATTTAAAATTCCCAAACATACACAGCTCATTGATTTCAAATCATGAGGTTTGATCTACCCATTGGTCGAAAGTTTTCCAGCATGGCTCTCAATGATCTATATAGCTCTCCTATATTGTCACTTGTGCTGATGTGTTTTGGTAAATTGCCTTCTTTGGGGACACTAAAGAAGCAATTTTTATATAGGCACCGAACATGCCCTCAAGCACATGAAATGGACTGAAAAACATTTAGAGACTAAACACACTTTAGGGTCAAAGAGCAATATAATTTTTCTAAGACATGGAATGGATATATAGAGAGAAGTGCTTCCATTTAAATTGCCTACAGAAAGAGAGAAAGCACATTCTGGCATATGCTTACGTCTGAAAGAATAAATGATGCTCTGGGGAAGGAACAAAGCAACAGGTTATCATTGACATTGCTAGAACGTACTTTTTGAACACGCCATCACATGCCATCTTCTGGTTAATGTCATGTGCAACTGATCAAAATCTGTTAATGTCATGTGCAACCATTGGTTCCTTCCGTTTGTAGTTCCATGCAAGCCTCAACCTTGCTCCCCTCCCCTCAACTTCACTCATGAAGGGAAGAAGTTGTTCATTTCTTATAATCATGGTGTTACACATGCAGTGGCCAATGTGGCTTAAAAGACAATGTTTAGACCTTTCAACTTGCATCACTTTTCTCTAGCTGCAGCAGCAGCTGAAGGGAAGAGTTTCAGTTCAAACTGAATTGTAACTATAGTGTTGTGTTTTACAGCTTGCTTGAATCTTTGTGTTTTTTTCCCTGTGTCAAGCACAACACTTGACTTGCCTAACCTTAGTTTATGAATATAATAAGCCAAGATATGAAACCGTCCTGTGAGTAAACACAGTTCCCATAGTTTTGTCTAAAGCGAAACAGTGGTTTATTCTAAAGCAAAAGCATGTGTACGTTTCTGGTGTGTGAAGTTAGCAGGAAGTTAGCAGGAAACTATACAAGCTAACAGAAAGACCAGCTGCATTGCCAGCCCCATGGCACCCAGGCCAGGTGACAAAATGGAGTGTGGCGTCCCCTGTGCCTGCTCTTCTCATCCCCCCTCCCAAGTGCATGTGCAGCCCTTACCTCTGAAAACTGCTCCATCTGGAGCTGTTAGAGATAAGAGTGGGAGGGAGGGGTGATTTTGTGGCATCAAATGCATTTTGGGTGATTTTTTGATCATGTGCATTTTGGACCCCTGATGAAGGTAAGCACTGCCACCCCTTTCCCCTAATGGGGGGGTGCTACTCTGTTGCATGGGGCAATGTATCCACCAGACGCAGCTTAGCTAAGCCACCAAGGAAGGAAGCCACCAAGGAAGGAATCACATAAACTGTGGTTTAGATTATGTTCTGAGATGGCCCAGTTAGCTGACTTACCAGTTGAGGATTGGGCCCTGTGGCAGGCAGAGCACCCCACAGAGGTGCCAGCCTCACTGAGAGACAGCGGTGAGCAGCAATGCAGTGCAGTGCAATGGCAAGCATAGCAGGAGATGAGTAGCGCTGGACATTAGCCCGGACTGGCAGCCCACTGCTCTGGGCTGTAGTTGCAACTGGCCCGGCTGGCATGACAGCAACAAGCACGGGTGCACTGCCTGATCTCACCGCCCTCACTCCTACAATTAGGCCTTGCGACAAGGCCCAGCAGGGTGCATGGCCTTGCTCGCCAGCCCAGGGCACTGGTGGACAGCAGGACAGCAGCTGGCAGGCCCCCTGTTGGGAGAAGAAATATAGGAGGGTGGGGTGCGGGCAGTCAGAGCTCTGTTAAGGAGCCTGGTGGAGGTGACCAGACCAGAAGCGGGTGGAGGCCTCCCTGTAAAGGCTGAGACAGCCGGCAATACGGGTGCCTAGGTGGCTAGAGGAGGAACCTGCCAGCCTGCCAGTGAGCCTGCATAGGAGAGATATGGGGAAGAAGGACCAGGGTGCCAGAACCCCGCCTACCTAACTGAGGCTGCAACCCCCAAGCCAGGAGGTAGAGGAGGCTTTCCCTGATGACTGGACCTTCCTGGGAGCTTGCTGGGTCCTGACACCTCCTCTGGGATGGAGAGCCCTTATGGAGAGCACATATTATCCATATGTGGTGGAGAATGTGGGCATCCTATAGGCCCCTGTGGCCTCTCTAGGGCCCAGGACTCAGTTGCTGACTACTTTATTTATTTATTTATTTATTTATATACCACTTTTCTAAGATTCAAAACATCACTGCTGCAAAACAGGCATTAAATTGTAATTTTGCCTGGGTTTGGCCAGATTTGTCCCATGTTTTCCTCCAGGGCCACTCTAGATGTCTGTTGAGCCATTTCATTGCCCTAAGCTCCTCAGTAGATCAAGTTGCTAATCCAGGCTCTATGGCCCAGCTGAGGTTGCATAGGTGTGACTTCATCCTCAACTCTGGCCATTTCCTCATTCCATAGGTCAACCACAGCAGTAGGTGAATCACAGGGAAATCCCCCCAAATCATCCAGATCCATCAGTTTTACGAGATTTAGGTCTATACTTTACTAGTTAAAGATCTGTCCAGGACAGGGGCAAATCCCTTATCTCCTCCACCACCAAGCTGCCCTCCCTATGCCTAGCAGTGAAAATGAGTTCCAATCAGTGGTGTCACCTACTCCCCCGTAGACGGTTCGCTGGGCGGGAGTAGGGAGTGATTGACAGTCCGTCGATTTACTTCCGGTTTCTTCGCGCGCCCCGCGCGGCTTTCCCTTGCCTCGGAGGGGGTGCCTGCTCGCCTTGGGGGGATGGGTGGGGGGCGCGCCGGGTGCCTGGGTGAGCAGGCGCCCCCTCCGAGGCGAGGGAAAGCTACGCGGGGCGCGCGAAGAAACCGGAAGTGAATCGACGGACTGTCAATCACTCCCTACTCCCGCCCAGCGAACCGTCTACGGGGGAGTAGGTGACACCTCTGGTTCCAATGTGTGCCCATCCATGTGCATTGGGACCTCCACAGGTCCCAATTAGGGCAGGCCCATGGCTGACATAACAGCTAGAGAGTCCTGAGCTTGGCCTCCCTTGGGGGCCTCAGCAAGCACATTGAAATCCCCCAGCACAATCAGGTGATGGAATTTCAATGCCAGAGCGGAGTCAACCCCAGGCAGCTCAGACAGGGAATCCGCTGTACAGCTAGGAGATAAATACACTCACAGGATCCCTGTCCTGCCCCCTTAGCATCATGCTCAGGAATTCAACACCTATACACAGCTGGGCAGGATACTCAGTAAGGGAAATAGATTCCCTGTAGACCAGTGTGACACCCCCATCCTCTCCCTGCTGCTGTGGCTGCTGCAGTACACAGAAATCTGGACACAAGATTAACACCCCCCAGCTTCAGTCAACCAGGTCTCCGTAATACAAGCCAGGTCAGCACCCTCGTACACAATTAAGGCTGCAATCCTGTACACACTTTCCTGGGAGTAAGAACCACTAAATGCAATGGGACTTACTTCTGAGTAGACATGCATAGGATTGCATTCTCAATCATGGATTAGGCTGGTCTTATTATTCACAGACCTGGCATTCACCAGCAGCAGCTTCAAGCTTGCAGGGCAGCTACAAGGGCCACCAAGAGCTCCAAGGGAGGAGGGAGGACTAGAAAGAGGGATGGTCTGCATTTGACTAACCTTCCTTCTCCTGTAATGGCCTACCCTACCCCACCACCATATCTCCCTTTGCCCATCACCCTGTCAATTGTGGACTCCACTCCTATCAGTCCTGAACTCAAGATATATGGTCCAGTGGGAGACAAGAGAAAAACACAGACTGAAAAATACAGTCAGGACCCCTTGAAGCACTCTACCAAATCATACACAACACCTACAACCTTAAGTCATTTCTCACCTGCCTTATCGCAGGATATAATTCAGGGGCAAGTCCCTTCATCCAACTTCCCCAGACTCTGCTCTCACCAGAGCTAAATGAGGCAGGATGGTGCACCCTCACCACCTCCAACTTACAGAACTAAATTCATAACCAGCTTTAATGCCACTTCAGATGTTGTTCTGCTCTTTTCCCCCAAATAGATGGTCTAAGGAGAGAATATTCTATACACTTTAGCCACAACCTATCCAGAAGGAGCTCTCAGATCTTCTGGGCACAAGCCCCTGGGCTAAGAACCACAGGCAAAGAGCCCTTTGGCTCTTGCCCCTAGGCTCAAGCGAGAGGCTCCTTGCAGGCTCACCAGAAGGAAAGAGTGAGTGGGGCTGTGAGAGCCTATCCTGCCCCACAGCACAGGTGATCCCAATCACAAGCTCCTCCCCACACCCTTGTCCATAGCCTGGTTCCTAGAGGCTCCTGGCTGGTTCACCTCAGATTTAGCCCCCAGATTTAGTCCAGTTTGGCTAATGGCTGGCCAAACATCAGAACCATCTAGTACAAGAGCTTTACCAACAGTCCCGTGAAGACCATGCTGCACTGATTCAATGAATTGAAGATGAGGTAGCTGCCATGGCAGCAGCCGGGTTTATTGCATCCGGAACATCCAGTAGACTACCTTAGTTTAAGCTAACTCAATTGGCCCCAGATGATGAAATGGAAGCATGCATTCATAAGTAATTAATTTCCAGCCAAGTACACTTAAAGCACTTGGCAGAGATATTTAGTAGGTAATTTTGTGAAAGAGGTTACGCTTGAGAAAAGTATGGGGACTTATTTCAAGATGATGATGTCACATGAAGTACTCTTTGCCTTTATGGTGTTGTATATGACCAGTGCACAGTTAAAAGGCACACGTCATATGTGCCAGTCCATAGGTGCTACTGATGAGCTGCACATATGTGTGCTGGTACATGTGATTATGGTCACATGAAATAGCCACATGACTTTTTGTTTGGCAACAGACAGAAGAGACACAAATTTTATATATTAAAGACACATGTATTTAAAGTCCAAGAGAACTAATTTGAAAGTACAGGAATTACTAGTTATAGAAATACTGGCACATCAGTTGAGACTTGAAAAGGTCAAGGCAAGCTGGAAGACATAAACTGAATGGCTTCTCTTTTTCAGGAGCAGATTTGGAGGGGATACAATTTGACAACCACAATATAAATGTTACAGTAAAAAACAGAAGTTCCAACTAGTAAAAACTAGAAGCTCCACAGAATCTCAGGGGATTCTAGTTCTGACTAGTAATAAGTATAAGCTCCTAACTGTTGTAAACTGTTCTAGTTCTTGAAAGCTAGAAAACTACTATGAAAGCTAGAAAACTACTACTATTAATAGAGCATCTTTGAGCTCTATTAATTATTATTTGAGCTAATTGATTTTAAAAGTGTAAGTTCTGTATTGGTTTTTAAGATGTATTCATTGTTGTATAGCAGTAATTGTCTTTGTTACAATTATTATGTTTCTCTGATTGTTATCTACAGTTATGTAACTACATTATAATGTAGTTTGTATGTGTCATTTCCAAGAACAAAAAGATTTAATATTTTAAAAAGACCTATATTTCTCCTTGATTCTCTCATACCTAGAGATGAAAAAAAAATCATGATATTCGCCAAGAAAACATCAGTGTAAAGGAAGAGTCCTAAAATAGTACTGAAGACTTCTGTTTGTCTTCTGTTAGAAACTGACACTTGTATGTAGTAATTCTCATTTTTTCAATATATTTAGGCATCTGCAATATTTTAATTAACTTTTGTCCACAAACGGTTTCCAGTTTTCATTCTAAGGCAATGATGTCCAAACTGCATCCTGGAAAAGCTGGAGGTTCCTTTGAAGCCTATCAGTGAAAGGATCAGTAAAGATGGTCAAGCTCCTCCTAGACAACAGCTTACCCATTGATCTTTCAAAATGTGTTTGCTGACTTGTGGTGGATGTCTTCTAGGCTAGGGCATCTTTCCTGCAGGGGTTCGTCTTATGTGCACAGAGCGTAATCACCTATGACAGTGTTTCTCAAAGTATCCTTCTAGGAGCCCCAGATACTCCTTCAGGGGCTTTGAGCAACCATAAGTGGCTGCTATCTCCATGCACAAGTCAAACTTCTGGAGCTTCCCAAGACTCCGTGTATGTGCCAGTGAGGCTCCCTGAGATAGCCTTTAAGAGTATAAAGGGCTCTGGAGAGAGAAATGTTTGAGAATCACTGCCCTACGACATGCTCAGGTTCTTTGGTATATTAAAAGAGTTTCTCAGTGGATGAATTGTTGTGGAAAGGATTATCTAAAAGATTAGAAGCTTGAAAACTATGGAATAATTTGCACATTTTAGGATCACTTTTCATCTTGGCTTTATCCATTGATTTTGGCATGTTGAGACATTATGACTTGGGGTGCAATCCAAGAAGTGACATTGTACCTACGCTATGTACTAGCATTGGCGCAATGTCACTAGCACCAACTGGCACCCCTGCATCAGTGCTAGAGCTCTTGGCCTGATGCTTGCATGTAGCGTTGGCCAAATAATGCTGGCGCCAAGCTGCCCTTGCGTCAATTTGCTTGGCACAAGGGCAGTTCTGGGAGGAGGGAGGGCAGGCAGGCAGGAGGAACTGGGGGGCAGGAATGCAGTTGGTGGGCTGCATCCAAGGCACCATCCCCAGGCTGTGCGGCCCTGATTCAGCCCGTGCTGTCTCCTAGGCTCTGTGCCTGTTGTTTAGCATTCCAAGAAGTGGTGTGTCTACGCTATATGCTATGTCACAATTTAGCAGGTGCAGATCCGAGGAAATGCATGGGGAGGCCCTCAGTCAAGGGCGCGAATGTGCCCTTGCCTCTGGGAGGCTCCCCAGAGTGCCTAAGTGGCCCACAGGCCTCACCATTCCAGCACAATTTAGGATTAAATTCTTAAGGATCTCATAATGGATATATATTGGAGCATTCACAAAACCTGACAAACTTCCAAATAGTCATGCTGATTTCACAGTATGCAATCTGGTTGTTTGCAACAGCCCTGGTTTTTTGGAAGACGTTTCAAACCATATCTTGCTCTCTTGCCTAAGGGAAGAGTTTAGACATACATTTATACAAGTCATTTCAGATCCCAACAAAGAGATTACCTACTAGGTAATAAAGTATTACATTTTTACGTGCTCGCCTGTATTCATGAAAGTGTGGTGTGATTGTGTTTTCTTCACATTTTCTGTGTGGTAAAGCTGAGAGGCTTTATCAATGCTTCCCCACATTTTAGCAGTTGGAAAGTTGGATCTGTACAAATAATCCATGGAGTGCCAGGGTTCTCTCTGTTCATGGGAGCAATGACCCTGAATGGACATGACCCTGAATGACCCTGGAAGTGCAGGTTCCAAAGGCCAGGTTAGCCAACCATGGTGTAGTCAATAACTAAATATTGACTGTGCAGCAACACATGGTGTAAGTGGCACATCCCCATTACACTGGTGCCATATTGAATGGTGAGAGCAACATGGAGGCACAGTATAGCTTCAGGCAGCAAGGGGGAGGGGCAGTTTGCATGGCGCATTGTGGTGCCGTCAATACTTAGTGTTATGATCCCCCTCCAGCTACACCACTGTTAGCCAAGAATATAACATCTTTTGGAAATTTTGGGCCCAACCACACCAGTGTCATGGCAATCAATGCACCCAATCTCCTAGTCTTGTTAGACATAAGAAGAAACACAGAAAGTATGTGCAGTTTGTGGTACCACCTTCAAAGACCTGGGGGAGAGTACTGAGGTGGCTCTCAATAGTACTCATGTTTATTTCAACATAACGAATAGGATTCTGCTACTATAATATATGCAATTGAGAACTGTTCTTCTTGTGCGGTTTTTCACTTGATCTTTATGCCACATAATCCACATGAATCATAAAGCAAATCTACAGATACATAATCTATTGATTGCTCAATTATTTCACACCCAGAACGCAATCCTTAGGTGTCGGGTTCCTTGGATCTGCGCCTGCTATTTAGCTATTTAACAGGCACAGAACCGAGGAATCTGCGCAGGCCCCTGATGGCCACATCCCAACCCTGCCCCCTCCCAGGGTTGGCATGCCTGCCAGCCCACCCACCCTCCAGCCAGTAATGCCTCCTCCATACCCTCCCTCCTCCCAGAACCTCCCCTGCGCCAGCCAAGTTTGGCTGGTGCACAGAAGGCTCCCCACCAGCACTCTTGGCCAATGCTATGACGTTCTGTCAAAGCAACAGGGTGCCTGGGATTGCATCCCCAGTATATTTGGACTAAATTATAATGAGAAAGGAAGGGGAGGAAACACTTAAGACAAATTATAATGTCAATACAGCTTTTCAAAGTTGTATATGTGTTTTTCTCCATTTCAAGAAGTTCTCCAGCTACTCAAAAATACAAGCGTGCCCCGGTAGCCACTGATTCGGTAGCCACAGTTTCAGTTACCCACAGATACCACAGATAGTAGGATCCCTATTAAAAAGATAAGGGAATAATTAACAAATCTCTTTTTTACCTTGTTGCAGCAAAACCACTGATGTTCCCCTATCTTTAAAAAGGTGTCCCCAGGATCCAAAGTTTCAGGTTTCCACAGGGGGGTCCAGAACAGAACCCCAGTGGATAAAGGGGCAGGCCTGTACATGATGAAACTCAGACTCAATTAAAAAAATATGTTACCAAAAAAAATGCATCCTGAGGGGAACTTTGTCATAATTCTACAGAAATTGATTTTTCTTTTTGAGGATTTTGCTAAAAATGATGGAAATTTATTCAGTTTGTTTCTCTCTTTACAAAATTATATTTTGGTACCGCCTGCAAAAACTTTCACATTCTTTTCCAAGCTCCTTGTAACAAGAGTATTTGAAACAGAAGAGACAATTGGAAAATCTGAATAAAAGAAATCAGCTATCTTAAGAAAAAATAGTGTCTCTGTCACAGACAGCTCACCCATTCATGTTCATTATCTGACATCAAGTGGTGATATGTATGGATTAGTGGAACACCGCAGATACCATTGTCAAAGCTCTGAAAATACAGCTTTTTAATGATGTGGTCACTCAGTTCAGATGTTTGTAGCTTGTGGGTACTGGTAGCTCATGCCCCTTTTCAACTTGGAGCAGCAGTCATTGCCAAGCAGCCAGAAAGGATGGATGAGAGCGCAGAATAGGCCAATCCTGCCCTTTCTGGCTCCCCACCTTTTTGGCTGGTGCCCTGGAGCTCACAAACACCTGGCCAGCATGCACTCTCATGAGGTGGCTGCTGGGAGCAGGACTGTTGACTGCAGCCAGACAAAGTGGTGGAAAAAGCAGCTTCTGCACAATGGTGAGAGGCAGAGCAAGCAAAGCACAGAAGGAAAGGAAGGGAAAGATGGCTCCCTTTGCTCCCTGGAGCATCATGGGTATGGGACTTTATTATCTTAAAAGTTCTCCTACCCTCCAAAGCATGACCTGGTGACCTGCCCTGCTGCTCCCTTGCTCTGGAGATTTTTTTTTCTACTGTTAATTTTTTTATTTTTTTTGGGGGGGGGGGAAACACCAGAAGCTTGAGGGCTGTATTTATTAATGCTCTGCTGCTGAGTCTGCGTTGCTTCTTGAAAGAATCCCTACCCTGCTGCCTTGCTACGGCAATTTTCTTGAGTTAAATATGGGGGATCACAGTAGCTCCTCACCGTTAGTCATTTTGTTAAGTAGCTGACGTACATCTGATGGTTGCCTACCCTCTTTAGGTGCTTAAAATGTCAACACTGAATACACAAGGTGGACAGACTGCAGTAGCAGGGGTCCATACCCATACCCCCATGCTCATTAGAATGTCTATAAGAAGATTTCTGCGCAGCTGTACATGCAGAAACATTCAACATTTATTTTAATTAATATGTATTGGTTGTGGGTGGATCCTCTCATTCACATCCATTGTACACTCTTGGGCACATGAAAAAAGACTCAAAAGAACAATAATAAAATGAGAACTCAGGCAATATACAAGGTCCCATTTCCTCCACAAAGTGTCAGTAAAGCTTTAATGATATGCTAATCATTAATGATATTAATACTGTGAATTATAGTAGTGACTGTAATATATTTACAAAGATTGCTGTAAAAGGCATGCTGCCTTACTTCATTTTGGTGGAATTCAGGGGAATTCCGGTGCAGAGCTGTGAGTCCAACTGAGCAAAAGTGGGGTGGAAATTGTGTGGGTTCAATGTTCTCACTTCCACCCAAGCAGAACCCCCCCAGACCATTATATCAGTGCAATCCAAACGGGACAATCCACCAATGCAGAAGTTCCTGCACTGGCAATTGGTGTCGCAAACATGCAGCCTACCAACACTGCATCCAAACCTTCCGCCTCTAGGGCAGGTTGCAGTGTTAGCGTAAGGGGAAAATATCCCAAGGAGACTTCCAGCCTACTCCTGATGAGTGCTAGAATACAGTGGAGGCCCTGCTGCACCAGCACTGGTTGGGATTGGACTATCTAATTGGCCATGTTTTGGCTCTCCAAAGTGGCACCTCAGTTAGAGAAAATTCAGAAAGGAGAAATTAGAATGCTCCCATTTTCTTTCTACTTTGTTCTCATTGCCAGTGCCACTGTAGCTTCATTGGGCAGATTTTTAGAATCACCATTTAAACTGCAGTGCCCAAAAGCTTTACAAACTGCAGTGCCCAAAAGCCCTTAACTAGCACCGGTGGAATTTTCAGGATCATCCTTGCAACACTTTCTTATTCATTCTAGAATGCTTATAGTAACTGGATGCTACCCATAAAATAAGGGGAAAGATGCAACTGCTTCCTCAAGTTTGCCATCTATGAGACTAGACACCTCAGGGAAGGGCAATGGGTAGGGATGGTTTTTTTCGGTGATCAACACAGAATGCTAAATAATGAGAATTTCTACTGAAAACGCTACATAACAAAATTTAGGTCAAACGCAAAAAACACTGCTTTTACTTATTTTGACAGAGTTTGACACAAATTTGGATCAATTTCACAAAAATAATGCCACTTTTGTTTATTTTTGTCACAGTTTTGAGGAATCCACAAATAGTTTTTAGTAAGGGATCAGGAGGAGGAGTGGCAGAAACAGGAGGAAGCTGGCTTAAACTTGCATGAACACACATGTTCATGATTCAGTGTGTGCTGGGGCAAATTTAATGAAATGTGGAAGTAGTAAGCAGAAGTTTTTGGATGCTGTAAGTAGCAACCAGCGTGCAGAGTGGGAATTTTTGAGCAGATTATTTCAAGCTAGGGTGTGTGTATGTGCCAGTAATTGCTTGCCTTTGCATGGCCATTCACCCTTATTTATTATGCTGTTTGTACAACATGCAATAAAAATTTGAATAACAACCTATAACATCGCAATTTGCTATTTTAATCAAGAAATTTTCAAAAAAATATCACCAAAAAACCCACCCCTAGCGATGGGTGATCAGTCTGAAAATGCAAGAGCCAAGAGGTAGGTTTTCCACAGGCATGCAACACACCAATAGAAGGGGCAAGATTGACGCAAGGGCTTCCTCTCCAAATCCTGTGCTCTGTCTGACTCCCACCTCCCATGGCTGCCATTAGGAGAGAAAAACATATCAGAACCAATAGTGTATTTATTAAATACTGTACATAGTTTTGATGTGGTCCAATAAAGATTAAAGAAAGATATTTTATTTAAACAAATTTGCAATTTCCTGCATCCCTAAACTAGCAGCATGCACCATTCCTTTAAATTTAATGGGATGTACCAAAAATTCCTTTTCAGTAAAATAACACTCAAAAATTCTAGGTATTCCTCAGAAGTAAACGAATACCTTGATTATCTGTTTTTCTCTAAACAAATCATCCTAAAGACTTTTTACCTGGCTTGGGATGAAACCTGGAAATGTTAGTTATGCAGCATTACAAGCAAAAACAAATAACTTGGATTTATTAATATGGATTTTTACCATTATTGCTACCTTCCATCCAGCTCTGGCCAAAGGACAAAACCACAACAGCTCTTAGAAAACCACCCCTAAGAGCCCTATTCCATCCTCACCCCACACCCTGTCAGTGCTCCATGCCCTAAATGGGCACACTGTATCCAGCAAATGGGGGGGCACACACTGGGAACTTTGGAAGGAAATTTCATCTTACTTATTTGAAGAATTTTTACCCGACCTTTCTCCTAGTAAGGGCAATCAAGGTGGCAAACAATGAAAACAATGCATAAACCCCAATGAATCAGATTTAAAACTATTAAAAGGAGAGGAGAGGATGCCAGCCGAGTAAGGCGAGGAGGGCAGGCTCCAAGGGAACCAGGTGGTAACTCTCACGTTCATCAAGGGGGCAATAAGAGGGAGGAGAAGGAAGGCAAAGGGAGTGGTGTACCTGGGAGAAGAAAGGATTGTATTCAGTGGTGTCATTCTATAATGAAGTGCCGGAACGCAGGCGGGACTTACCCCTTGATTGACAGGGGCCCTGCGACGCGTCGCCGCCTGCTGTTCCGCCGCGGAGGGCTTCTTCCGGGTGGCGCGCCCCTCCGCGGCTCTCCGCAGCACCCAGCGCGCCACCCAGGCAAGCGGGCACCCCCTCCGAAGCCAGGGGTGCCCGCGCGGGGCTCGGAACGGTGGTGACGCGTCAGAACCGCGCAGCCAATCAAGCGGTAAGTCCCGCCCACCGTTCCGGCACTTCATTATAGAATGACACCACTGATTGTATTTCCCTGATGAGTAAGGTCTGATAGCGGGAGGACACCACCCCTTCCCGGAGAGGGGGAAGGTGAAGCTGGCTGCACCTGGCCACAACTTGGACAATGATGCAGGACAAGTGCCCTGCTCGAGAGTGCTGTCACACCAAGCTTTGTGGGTAAACAGACAAGAGCATCACTCCAATCTTCAGGAACTGTGGGACCCAGACGCCAATTGAGCTGTGAGTGAGCCGATGGCCCAAAGATTACAAGAACAGTGGCCCGGTTGGGCTGGACTTTTTCATTATCCTTTGAGGTGCCGGAGGGCATGGACTTTGGTTACCTTTACAATCGGGTTGGGAGGCGTGCATGTGAGAGGGCTGACTCTTGTGAGGGAACAAGGGAAGCAATTAAGGTGAGAGCATCAGGAGATTGTCCGAAATAAAGCTGTTGAGTTGAACCAATCAGCCGGCTTCTTGGTCATTGCTGAGCATTGCCCCACCATGTGTTTGGTCAACCCCTTTGCCACCCCCATCCCCAAGAGGAAGGGGGTGACCCAGCAGTCCATGACATCACACCATCTCATCAGCTATTCGAGTGGGTTCTGGCCCTGCAGCTCCTTTCATTGTTTAAAATAGGCTAAAGCTGACACAAGGCCTCCTCCCCAGAGCCTCAGAGCACAATCCTAAACTGAAGTTAGGCCGGCACAGTTAGGCCAGCAAAGTTTGGCTGGCACAAGGGTCACTGAAAAGCGTGTTTGGGACTTAAACCAAGCTTGTCTTATGAATATGTAGCAAGTTAAGTGTAAAACGGGGACATTTGATCTTCCCTGTGAATTCCCCTTCTCAGTGGACTCATCGTCTGGCTCAGTCATGTGGATAGGGAAGCACCTCTCCTCAGGTCAGGCAGGTCAGGTGATGATTTCCTGAGAGGAGGGGCATCCTGTAATCCCCAGGCTAGCAAAGCCATGAAGAAAGACAGGAGGCTCATCCCTCCTCGGTAAAGCTCCCTCCTTAGGTGATGGGGGATTCTGGTGCCTGAAAAGAGGGAAACGGAAGGAACCGGCAGGGGGAAACTCCCTGCTGAGGGTGGAGACCGCCCCGCGGTGGCTGGTAGAACTGTGGAGATGGAAACACCTCAGGCAGCATGGGAAGGGGGACTGAGCCAGCCAATGAGTCCACTGAGAAGGGGAATTCACAGGTAAAACCAAATGTCCCCATTCTCCAGTGGGTTCTCATTGGCTGGCTCACTCATGTGGATGGGATATGCCCAAGCTGCGTGGTCCTAAGGGAGGGAGCTGCCTGAGGGGTGAGAGACCACAGACTGCAGAATGCACCTGGCGAAGGCCGAGCCTCGAGAGGCATATGTGTCCACCTTGTAAACTGTATATATAAAGAAGAGTGTGTGTGTGTGTGTGTGTGTGTGTGTGTGTGTGTGTTTCGCATAGGCTCTGCAACGCCTGGAGCGATTGGCACAAAACTTGGCATGCATACACCTTGCGGCCTGGCGACAAACACTGCGGGGGTCGGACCCCCCCCAGCGCCCCTGGGGGCACAGGTACGCGGGGGTCCCCATGTGAAGACGGTCAAAAACGGCCAAAATCGGTGTCGAGTCCGTAGTTTCCAGGGTCGCCGAGACAAGCGGTGACACTCCCGACGCCGGTGGAGTCCGGGTTCGGGCCCCCCTCGATGTGGGGGGCAAGAAGGGGTGCAAAACAAAACGTCCGCCATGCCCTGCTGGAACGCCTGGACCGATTGGCACGAAACGTGGCATGCATACACCTTGTGTCCTGACGACAAACACTGTGGGGGTCAGACCCCTCCCCCAGCACCCCTGGAGGCAGGGGTACGCGGGGGTCCCCATGTGAAGATGGTCAAAAACGGCCAAAATCGGTGTCGAGTCCGTAGTTTCCAGGGTCGCCAAGACAAGCGGTGACACTCCCGACGCCGGTGGAGTCCGGGTTCGGGCCCCCCTCGGCACGGGGGGGCCAGAAGGGGTGTGAAACAAAACATCCACCATGCTGTGCTGGAACGCCTGGAGCAACGCGCACCAAACCCAGCAAGTGCGTGCCTTGCGGCCTGGCGACAAACGCTGCGGGGGTCAGCCCCCCCAAGCGCCCCCAGGGGTTGGGGTGTGCAGGGGGCCCCATATGAAGATTGCCAAAAATGGCCAAAATTGGCGTCGAGTCCGTAGTTTCCGGGGTCGCCGAGATGAGCAGCGACTCTCCCGAAACTGTTGGAGTCTGGGTTCGGGCCCCCCTCAACGTGGGCGGTGAGAAGGGGTACAAAACAAAAGGTCTGCCATGCCGTGCTGGAATGCCTGGAGCGATGTGCACCAAACCCGGCACGCATGTGCCTTGCGGCCTGGCGACAAACACTGTGGGGGGGCAGGGCCCCCTGGTGCCCCTGGGGGTGGGGGTACAGGGGGGTCCCCATGTGAAAACAGTCAAAAATGGCTGAAATCGGCATTGAATCTGTAGTTCTGGGGTCACCAGGGCGAGCGGCGACGCTCCCGATGCTGTGGGAGTCCAGGTTCAGCCCCCCCTTGGCGTGGGGGGAAAGAAGGGGTGCAAAACAGAGCATGGACACCTGGATAACACCTGGAGTTATTAGCACCAAACTCGGCATGCATGTGCCTTGCGGCCTGGTGACAAATACTGCGGGGGTCAGGCCCCCCTAGCGCCCCCAGGGGTGGGGGTGCGCGAGGGCCCCCACGTGAGAACGGTTAAAAACGGATGAAATCGGCGTTGGATCCGTAGTTTACAGTGTTGCCGAGGCGAGCGGCGACGCTCCCAACGCCGTGGGAGTTCTGGTTTGGCCCCCCCTCAATGTGGGGGGTGGGAAGGGGTGCAAAACAAGACATCCGCCATGCCCCGCTGTGACGCCTGGAGTGATTGGTGCCAGACTCGGCACGCGCGTGCCTTGCGGCCTGGTGACAAACACGGCGAGGGTCAGGCCCCCCAGCACCCAAGAAGTGGGGGTGTGCAGGGGGCCCCACATGAAGATGGCCAAAAACGGCTGAAATGGGCATCAAATCCATAGTTTCCAGGGTCGCTGAGACAAGCAGTGATGCTCCCGACACGGCTGGAGTCCGGGTTTGGGCCCCCCCTCGGCATAGGGGGCGAGAAGGGGTGCGCCCCCATATGAGAAGGGTCAAAAACGGACAAAATCGGTGTCAGATCCGTAGTTTCTAGGGTTGCCAAGGCGAGTGGTGACACTCCCGACGCTGTGGGAGTTTGAGTTCAGCCCCACTCAACATGGGGGGTGGGAAGGGGTGCGAAACAAGATGTCTGCCATGCCCCCACTGCGATGCCTGGAGCGATTGGAGCCAGACTCAGAATGCGCGTGCCTTGCGGCCTGGTGACAAACACTGTGGGGGTCAGGCCCCTCTAGCGCCCCTGGGGATGGGAGTGCATGGGGGCCCCCGTATGAGAATGGTCAAAAACGGACAAAATCGGCGTCAGATCCGTAGTTTCCAGGGTTGCCGAGGCGAGTGGCGACACTCCCGACGCTGTGGGAGTTTGAGTTCAGCCCCACTCAACATGGGGGGTGGGAAGGGGTGCGAAACAAGATGTCCGCCATGCCATGCTGGAACGCCTGGAGCGATTGGCACCAGACTCAGTATGCATGTGCCTTGCGGCCTGGCGACAAACACTGCGGGGGTCAGCCCCCCCCCAGTGCCCTGGGGGTGGGGTAAGCAGGGGGCCCCACATGAAAACAGTCAAAAACAGCCAAAATCGGCGTCGGAACCGTAGTTTCCAGGGCCACTGAGGTGAGCGGCGACGCTCCTGACACGGTTGGAGTCTGGGTTCGGCCCCCAGCATGGAGGGCGAGAAAGGGTGCAAAACTCATAAACTCTGGAAGATCTTTTTGTTACCCGGGCAACGCCGGGTAACAAAAAGCTAGTCTATGTATATAAAGAAGTGTGTGTGTGTGTGTGTGTGTGTGTGTGTGTGTGTGTGTGTGTTTCGCATAGGCTCCGCAACGCCTGGAGTGATCGGCATGAAACTCGGCACGCATACACCTTGCGGCCTGGTGACAAACACTGCGGGGGTTGGGCCCCCCTAACGCCCCGGGGTGGGGGTACACGGGAGTCGCCGCGTAAAAATGGTCAAAAATGGCCAAAATCGGCATCAAATCCACAGTTTCCGGGGTCGCCGAGATGCACGGCGACGCCCCCGGCGCCGTTGGAGTCTGGGTTCAGCCTCCCCTCAACGTGGGGGGCAAGAAGGGGTGCAAAACAAAACGTCCACCATGCCCCGCTGTGACGCCTGGACCAATTGGCACCAAACCTGGCATGCGGAAGCTTAGTGGCCTGGCCACAAACACTGCCCCTGTAGCACTCCCGGGGGTGGGGGTACGTGGGGGTCCCCACATGAAAACGGTCAAAAACGGCCAAAATCGCCATCAAATCCACAGTTTCCAGGGTCGCTGAGACGAGCGGCGATGCTCCAGAAACAGGTGGAGTCTGGGTTCGGGCCCCCCTCGGCGTGGGGGGTGAGAAGGGGTACAAAACAAAAGGTCCACCATGCCGTGCTGGAACGCCTGGAGTGATGCGCACCAAACCGGGCACACACGTGCCTTGTGGCCTGGCCACAAACACTGCGGGGGGCGGGGGCCCCTAGCACCCCCGGGGTGGGGGTGCGCAGGGGGGCCCACATGAAAATGGTCAAAAACGCCCAATGTTGGTGTCGAATCCATAGTTTCCAGGGTCTCCGAGGTGAGTAGCAATGCTCCTGAACACCGTTGGAGACTGGGTTGCCCCCCCTCAGCATGGGGGGTGAGAAGGTGCATGAAACAAAACATCCGCCATGCCCTGCTGGAACGCCTGGACCGATTGACACCAAACTTGGCAGGCGCATGCCTTGAGGCCTGGGCAACAAACGCTGTGGGGGTCAGGCCCCCCCAGCACCCCCAGAGGTGGGGGTGCATGGGGGTCCCACATAAAAATGGTCAGAAACGGCCGAAATTGGCATCGAATCCACAGTTTCCGGGGTCGCCGAGACAAGCGGCAATGCTCCCAACACCGTTGGAATCCAGGTCGGCCCCCCCTCAGTGTGGGGGTGAGAAGGGGCATGAAACAAAACGTGCCTGCTGTAATGCCTGGAGCGACGCGCACCAAACCCGGCATGCGCGTGCCTTGTGGCCTGGCGATAAACACTGCAGGGTCAGCTCCCCCCAGCGCCCCTGGTGGTGGGGGTGTGCAGGGGGCCCCATGTGAAGATGGCCGAAAACGGCTGAAATAGGTGTCGAGTCCGTAGTTTCCGGGGTCACCTAGATTAGCAGCAACACTCCCGATGCCGCTGGAGTCCGGGTTCGGTCCCCCCTTGGTATGAGAGACTAGAAGGGGTGTGAAACAAAACATCCGCCATGCCCTGCTGGAATGCCTGGAGCGACGCACACCAAACCCGGCACGCACGTGCCTTGCAGCCTGGCGACAAACACTGGGGGTCAGGCCCCCCAGCGCCCCTGGGGGTGGGGGTGCGCAGGGGGGCCCACATGAAAAACGGTTGAAAACGGCCAAAATAGGCGTCGAATCCATAGTTTCCGGGGTCGCCGAGGCAAGCGGTGATGCTCCCGACGTGGTTGGAGTCTGGGTTTGGCCCCCTCAGTGTGGGGGACGAGAAGGGGTGCAAAACTCATAAACTCTGGAAGATAATTTTGTTATCCGGGCAATGCCGGGTAACAAAAAGCTAGTGTTTGATAAAAGTGTGGGGGGTGGACCAAGTGGCTGCCCTGCACACCTCCTCTAAAGAAGGAGCGGCCTCGTAGGCGGCAGATGTGGCTGAGTTCCTGAGGGAGTGAGCTAGGGAGTGGGGCCCTGGGGAGGGGGCTCAAGGCCTTGGGACTTGTAGGCCTGGACAATGGTCTCTCTCGTCCACCTGGAAATAGTGGAGGGAGAGACCTTGAGGCCCCGAGAGCAGGGCTTGTAAGACACGAACATGGCTTCGGTCTTACAAAAGGCGGAGGTTCTGTTGAGGTAGCAACTGAGGACTCTCTTGACATCAAGGGTATGGGATGGGAGGGGTTGGGGCAGAAGGAGGGCAGGATAACTTCCTGGGAGTGGTGAAAAAAGGGAGTTTGCCTTAGGCATGAAGGCGGGGTCTGTGCGGATTACGCTGCAATCATCGAGGAACAGGCAGAGCTCCCTGGCCATAGAGAAGGCAGCCAGCTCTGAGACTTGCCTGGCAGAGGTAATGCTAAGAAGGCAGTCTTCTGGGACAGCGCCCTAAGTTAGCAAGAGGTCATGGGCTCGAAGGGTGGGCGGGTAAGTGCCCTGAGGACAAGGGGAAGGTCCCAGGGAAGGTCCCAGGAGGGGGCTCTGGGAACCGGAGGAGGGTTGAGGAGAGAGACCCCTTGGAGGAACCTCTTAATGTGAGGGTGGCATGATATGCGAGGGCCCTTGGGGTGGCTGAGGATGGAGGAAATGGAGGAGACTTGCCTCTTGAGGGTGGCCATGCTGAGGCCCCTATCCAGGCCTGCCTGGAGGAACTCTAGAAGATGTTTGATCCTGACCTTCTCAGGGTCTAAGGCTCTAGATGCGCACGAGGTCTGACAAGACCTTCCAGGTGTAGCTATACACCCTGTTGGTGGAAGGCCTCCTGTTTGCTAGCATGGTAGATATTACCTGTGTGGTGTAGCCAGAGGAGGCTAGACGTCTCCGTTCAACGTCCAGGCAGCCAGCTGGAGCATTGCTACCTGGGGGTGAAGGATGGGTCCCTGGGACAGGAGGTCCTGAGTTGCCGGCAGGCTGAGGGGAGGAGAGATGGCTAGCTCTCTCACTGCTGGGAACCATGGTCGCCAGGGCCAATATGGAGTGACAAGGAGAATCTCCGCCCATTCCGCTCGTATCTTGTTGACAACCCTCTGCAGCAGCTTGAGAGGTGGGAAGCCCTTCGGCCAAGGAATGTTCAGGGCGTCTGTGCCCTCAGCTGATGGGCAGTGGAACCTGGAAAAGAATCTGGGAAGGTAAGTATTGGTGTGACAGCAAAGAGATCTAGGACTCCTGGTCAGGAGCCAGAAGGCCTGGGGATGCTGGTGCCACTCCAACTGGTCGAGCTCTTTCCTGCTGAGCCAGTCAGCCATGGTATTGTCAATGCCTGGGATGTGTTCTGCCCAGATGGAGAGAAGGTTGTGTTGTGCCCACTGGAATGGAGCCCGGGACACCGCCTGTAGGGACGAGGAGCGGGTGCCCCCCTGGTGGTTGACATAGGCCCTGGCCATCAGGCTGTCCATGTAGACCAGGATGTGTTTGCCCCCAAGGAGAGGGGAGAAATGTTTGAGGGCCAGGAAAATGGTCCGGAGCTTGAGAAAATTAATGCTCCTCTTGGTCTCATAAGAACATAACATAAGAAGAGCCCTGCTGGATCAGGCCAAAGGCCCATCTAGTCCAGCTTCCTGTATCTCACAGCAGCCCACCAGGTGCCCCAGGGAGGCATGAAACAACAAGATGCTTGCATCTTGTTGCCACTCCCTTGCACCCGGTACCAGTATCCCACCACCTTTGTAAGGAGGTTGCACAATCCATCATTGCCTATAGCCCACGATGGACCTTTCCTCCAGAAATCTGTCCAATCCCCTCTTAAAGGCATCAAGACCAGATGCCATCACCACCTCCTGTGGCAAGGAGTTCCACAGATTAACTACCCGCTGGGTAAAAAAGTACTTCCTTTTATCTGTTTTAACTCTCCCAACCCTCAGTTTTAGTGGATGCCCCCTGGTCATCCCTCTATCGACTTTATCCCTTCCATGCATAATTTTGTATGTCTCAATCATGTCCCCCCTCAGGCGCCTTTTTTCTAGACTGAAGAGCCCCAAACGCTGCAGTCTTTCTTCATAAGGGAGGTGCCCCAGCCCCGTAATCATTTTTGTCGCTCTCTTCTGCACCTTTTCCAACTCCACTATGTCCTTTTTGAGATGCGGCGACCAGAACTGGACACAATATTCCAGGTGCGGCCTTACCATCGATTTGTACAATGGCATGATAATATTGGCTGTCTTATTCTCAACCCCTTTTTTAATGACCCCAAGCATGGAATTGGCCTTCTTAATTGCTGATGCACACTGGGTTGATACCTTCATTGAATTGTCCACCAGCACCCCGAGATCTCTCTCCTGAGCTGTCACAGACAGCTCAGAACCCATTAGCCTATAGGTAAAGTTTTGGTTTTTTGCCCCAATGTGCATCACTTTACATTTGTCTATGTTGAAACGCATCTGCCATTTGGCTGCCCATTCCCCCAACTGGGAGAGATCCTTCTGGAGCTCTTCACAATCCTTTCTGGTTTTTACCACCCGGAAAAGTTTTGTGTCATCCGCAAACTTGGCCACCTCGCTGCTTATCCCTGTCTCCAGGTCATTTATGAATAAGTTGAAAAGCACAGGCCCCAAGACAGATCCCTGGGGCACTCCACTTTTCACCTCTCTCCATTCTGAAAATTGCCCATTGACCCCCACTCTCTGTTTCCTGGCCCTCAACCAATTCTGGATCCATAAGAGGACCTGCCCTCTTACTCCCTGACTGTGAAGTTTCTTCAGCAGTCTTTGGTGGGGGACCGTGTCAAATGCCTTCTGAAAATCCAGGTATATGATATCCACAGGTTCACCCACATCCACGTGCCTGTTGACCTTTTCAAAGAATTCCAAAAGGTTTGTGAGGCAAGACTTACCCTTACAGAAGCCATGTTGACTTTCCTTTAGCAGTACTTGTTCCTCTACGTGTTTTAGGATTTTATCTTTGATGAGGCTTTCCACCATCTTACCCGGAACAGAAGTTAGGCTGACCGGCCTGTAGTTTCCAGGGTCCCCCCTCCTCCCTTTTTTAAAGATTGGCGTGACATTGGCTATCCTCCAATCCTCTGGCACCGTGGCCGTTTGAAGGGACAAGTTGCATACTCTAGTTAAGAGGTCAGCAACTTCGTTCTTTAGTTCCTTAATAACTCTTGGATGTATACCATCTGGGCCTGGTGACTTATTTATATGTAGTTTATCAATTTGATCTAAAACATCTTCTTTATTAACCAGTATCTGTTTTAATTCCTTCGTTAGGAAGGGCTGTTCGGGCTGTGGTATCTGCCCAAGTTCTTCTGCTGTGAAGACGGATGCAAAGAATTCATTTAATTTCTCTGCAATCTCCAAGTCCCCTTTTATCTCCTCTTTCCCTCCCTCACCATCCAGCGGGCCAACCGCCTCTCTGGCAGGTTTCCTGCTTCTAACATATTTGAAGAAGCTTTTATTATTCCCTTTTATGTTGCTAGCCATGCGTTCCTCAAACGCTTTCTTGGCCTCCCGTATCACCTTCTTACTTGTCTTTTGCCAGAGTTTATGTTCTTTTTTATTCTCCTCATTGGGGCAAGACTTCCATTTACGGAAAGAAGCTTCTTTGCTCTTTACAACTTCTCTAACTTTGTTTGTCAGCCATGCAGGCACCCTCCTGGAACTTGTCGAACCCTTCTTTCTTTGCGGTATACACTTCCGCTGGGCCTCTACTACTGTTATTTTAAACAGCCTCCATGCAGCCTGGAGGGATTGGACTCTTTTTACCCTCCCTTTCAATTTCTGTCTAACTAGTCTCCTCATCTGAGGGAAATCTGCCCTTCGAAAGTCAAGGGTTCTTGTGTCAGATTTGCTCTGCACTCTATCCTGGACATGCATGGCAAAACCAATCGCAGCATGGTCACTGTTCCCCAATGGCTCAGTAACACTTACATCCCTAACTCAATAGTACCACTCAATATTAAATCCAGAGTTGCCTGTCCTCTGGTCGGCTCCATGACTAGTTGCTCTAAGGCACAGTCATTCAGCATGTCAAGGAATCCGGTCTCTCTTTCTTGACCAGAGCAGCAGTTGACCCAGTCAATATGAGGATAATTGAAGTCCCCCATGATTACAATCCTGCCTCTCTTGGTCACAGCCCTGATTTGTTTCCTCATTTCAAGATCACCTTCAAGTTTTTGATCGGGAGGACGATAGCACACCCCCACTATTACATTGCTTTTACGGCCTGGCAGTTTAACCCATAGTGACTCCATGGTGGAGTCCGGCCCACCTTCAGTTTCTACTCTGCTGGATTCTATCCCTTCTTTGATATAGATGGCCACCCCTCCGCCAACACGCCCTTCCCTGTCCCTCCTATAGAGTTTATAGCCTGGGATTGCAGTATCCCACTGGTTCTCTGCATTCCACCAGGTTTCCGTTATGCCTACTATATCAATCTTTTCCCTAGCCACCAAACATTCCAGTTCCCCCATCTTTGCTCAGAGACTTCGGGCATTCGCATAATAACACCTATATACGGGGTTCTCTAAAGAGGGACTGGTTTTTGATCCCTTTTCCCCTCCTCTCTTTTTACTGGACAAACTGTCACTTACACTCAGCTTAGAAGTTCTATTTCCTACTCCTCCATTACTCTTTGGTACTCCTCCACCCTCCTCTTCCCATAGGGATGAGGAGTTCCGAACCGGACGCCACTGGGCTCCTGTCGGCTTTCCCCCAGGGATCAGTTTAAAAGCTGCTCTGCCACCTTTTTAATATTAAGCGCCAGCAGCCTGGTTCCATTTTGGTTCAAGTGAAGCCCGTCCCTCTTGTACAGGCCTGGCTTGTCCCAGAATGTCCCCCAGTGCCTAACGAATCTAAACCCCTCCTCCCGACACCACCGTCTCATCCACGCATTGAGACCCCTGATCTCCGCCTGCCTAGCTGGCCCTGCACGTGGAACGGGTAGCACTTCTGAGAACGCTACCTTGGGGGTCCTGGCCTTCAGCGTCCTGCCTAGCAACCTAAATTTGGCTTCCAGGACCTCCCGGCTACATTTCCCCACATCGTTGGTGCCAACATGCACCACGACCGCTACCTCCTCCCCAGCACTCCTAACCAGCCTATCTAGACGAGACGTGATGTCCGCAACCTTCGCACCAGGCAGGCAAGTCACCGTGCGGTCCTCACATCCGTCACAGACCCCCCTCTCTCTATTCCTAACTATAGAATCGCCCACGACAAGGAGACCACAACCCCCCTCCCGCCGAGGAGCATCCTTAGTGCGACTGGATGCGGGCTCGTCACTGGAAGAAGGGGCCCCCGCTGGGGGATCGATTCCCTCTGTTCCAGGCTGACGTCCTCCAGCCCTGAGACTCCTTTCCCCAGCAGCTGAGGAGCTGCCCATCTGAGGGTGGGACGAAGCCTGCACATCCCCGGATGTCTCACCATGGACCCTCACTGCCTGCCTCTGCTTCTCCAGGTCCGCAACCAAGGCCTCTAGGGAGCAGACGCATTCCCTGAGTGCCTGGAGCTCCTTGCACCGAGGACACACCCACGACTTATGCCCCAGAGGCATATAGTCATACATGTGGCACTCTGTGCAAAACACTGGATAGCCCCCACCCAACTGCTGGCTGCCTGGCTCCATCTCTGTGTTTATTTAGGGATGAGTTGCCCTGCTTCTCAGAGAGAGGGCAGAGTCTGGGGCCCTGGCTTCCTCGCCCTGCTGCTTAACTCGCACAGATGCGTAACTCGCTTGTTACCTGGCACTTGGTCGCGGACGAGGCACTTCGTCGCAGGACAGCACTCGCTGCTCGTGATCCCACTCGCAAAGAAGGACAGGGACCAGCGTCCCTGGTCAGTGTGGTCCCATGTGGGCCCCCCACTCCAGGAGACTGGCATCCATGAAGAGGGACAAGGATCGGTGAGGGACAAGGGACAAGGATTAGTGACCCTGAACAAGGATTGGTGACCACTAGTCTCCAGAATGGCCTAGTGGGACCACCATAAGAGGTCGTTCTTGGACACAGAGACGAGAGGGATGTGTCTGGGTTGACGCATTGAGATGGTCCTGGTGAGGAAGGAGGAGGTGTTGGAGAGACCTGGACCTGAATCTTGCCCAGGGGATTATGTCATGGCATGAGGTAAACATGCCGAGTAACTGGGCTAGGGTCTGAATGTTGGATGTGGGGGAGAGCCTTGCCTTCGAGGCCAAGGTGAGAATTTTGGACCGATGTTCCAGGGAAAGGAAGACCTTGTAAGCCCTGGTGTCGATCAGGGCTCCGAGGTGCTCTATGGTCTGGGATGGAAATAGGTGGCTCTTTCCCAGGTTGATGAGAAAACCGTGCTCTAAGAGATAGGTAACTGTCTGCTGGAGATGTAGGGCTGCTATGGGGGCTGTGGGGGCCCGCAGAAGCACGTCATCTAAATATGGAAAGGTGGCAATGCATAGGTGCGCTATCAGGACTACTAGGACCTTTGTGAAAACCCTTGGGGCTGAAGTTAAGCCAAATGGAAGGGCAGAAAATTGGTAGTGCTCCTGAGTGAACCTGAGAAATCTGCGGTGGTTCTGGTGAATGGCAATGTGAAGGTATGTGTCCTGAAGGTCCAGGAAGGCCAAATAATCATTCCTCCTGATGGCCAGGAGGATAGACTTTAACGTCTCCATCTTGAATTTGTGATGATGAAGCCACCTGTTGAGCCATTTTAGGTCTAGTATGGCTCTGATGTCCCCTGATTTTTTGGGGACGGTGACGAGGTGGGAGTAGACTCCCAGGCCCCTTTGGTCTGGAGGGACTGGTTCTATGGCTCCTATCTGCTGCAGGTGAGTGATGGCCAGTAGAGTCTTGTTGTGTTTGGTGGGGCAGGTCAGCCTGCGTAAGGGGATGAATCTGTCCCTGGGAGTATCCGTGGCGGACAGTGTCCCATACCCACCAGTCTGATGTAATTAGGTCCCATGTGTCCGCGAAGAGATGAAGCCTGCCTCCGACCCGGGGGGCGGAAGTCATTGCTGCTTGCCTCCCTTGCGGGGGAGGGGGAAGCGTTGGCCCTACTGGAAACAGGGCTTAGGGGCCTGTTTCCTGGGTTGTCAAAGGGAGCACTGGTCCATAAAGGGATCGGGCTGGCTGGGGGCTGAGTAGGGCTGTCTGTAGCCATGAATGGACCGAGGAGGGGCCCTGAAGGATGCCTTGGGAGGTCTGTCCTTGGAAGGGAGAACCTTTCTCTTCCCGTGTGTTTCTACCAGAAGTGGGTCCAATCCCTCCCCCAAAAGCTTGTTCCCCTTGAAGGGGAAGGAGGCTGCCCTGGCATGGGAAGTGGCATCCACGTCCCAGTTACAGAGCCAGGTGTGCCTGCACACAGCGGCGCTTGATGCCATGGCCCAGGCGGAGAGCTGCATGGCATCTGCTGTGATGTCTGATGTGTAGGCAGCAGCGGGGGAGGGGCCAGAGGCGTCATTCAGGCGGAACAGCCCGGAACTCCGTTCCGCTAGTTCCGCGGGGGTCCCGGGCCGCGCCGCCACTTCGGAGGACGGGTGAGCTGCTGCTGGGCCCGCCCGCCCTCCCTTACGTCCAGAATCACTCTAAAATGGAGCGATTCCAGCACAGTGAGGCTTGGGGGGCGTGGCAGCCCTCCGCCATAGGGGCGGAGGGCTGTCAATCATCCGAGCGTTCTGGTAGTTGGCACGCTCGGATGACATCACTGGGCAGGGCCATCTTCCTGAGATCTGGCCTCTGGGGAGAGCTCATCCTTCTCTGAGAAGTGCTGCAGCCAGAGGGTCAGGGCCCTGGAGGCTAGGGAGGAAGACACAGATGCTCTGAGAACACCAGAAGCCGCCTCAAAGGCTCTCCTGGCTGCCAATTCGATCCTCTTGTTGGTGGGGTCCTTCAGGAAACCGTCGCTGTCTGTGGGAAGGACCGACAGGGACCTCAGCACTGCCACTGGAGTGTCCACTAGGGGGAGCTTGAGTAGCTGCATGTCCTCCTAAGTGAGGTTAAATAGCCTAGGGTTGGGCTTGTGTGGCTTCCTGCCTTTAATAGGGTGAGCCCATTCTTTCTCTATGAGGGGCCTCAGGCAATCTGGAATGGGAAAACCCTCCATGGGCTCCTGCAGGGGAAGCAGTTCTGAGACTGGACCCCATTGTGATTTGCTGGGCTCAGGTTGAGGTTCTGGCACTGTGGACTACTGGCTCTTGCCCAGGTCAAGGGTCTGGACCACCCTTTGGAAACGTTTAGGGAAGAGAAGGAGGGAAAACAGGCATGACTTAGGTCGCTCTGGCTCCTGAGATTCCTCCTCCTCAGAAACCTCTCCTTCCTCAGCTGAACCCTCAATGGAGGCTGTGTCGGAAAGGTGAGCCTCCTCCACCTTAGCAGCAGTGGGCAAAGAGAGAACGGAGGAGGTGCTAGGCCTGGCCTCTGATCTGGCCCGCTTGGGGGGCGGTTGTGGTTCTCCTGAGCGGGAGCCAAGGGCCCGGGGGACTGTGGAGGGTCATGATGCTGGCAGCCATGGACCTCTGGAGCTGGCCATGGCCTCGGCCATGCTTCTAGTCATCAAGGCTCTGATTCTAGACTTGATGGTGGCCTCCAGGTCCTCCCAGCTAGGGGTGGTGAGAGCTGGGGAGGTGCCAGGGGAAAGGGCGCCGGGGAGGAGGGGAGGGTGGATGGCCCCTTGGGCTTGCAGCCCAACTCACCCGCCAATGTCTTCTGCTTGGGCTGTTTGTGGCTCTTGGAGCCCTTGGAGTGGGCGCTCATTGTTACCTGTGTAGAAGCTGGAGGCAAAATGGCGGCCACGGCCGTGCCTGGGGTCCCCTCCATGACGCCAGATGAAGGAGCCTGTGGCGTGGAGCGAAGGGACACTGTGGTTGAGCTGTGCCCTGGCCAGTTCTCCGTGGCTCCGAAGGTGGTAGCGTGTGGCCGGCGGAGGAAAGAGAGCTCCACGCCCCCTTGTCTCTATGGGGGGGATCGCGGGAAAATGGACGAATATGCCCGCGCCTGGCGTGCCCTCCACAAGCCCCTTGCCTCGGAGAGGCAGGCTAGATTGCCGAACGGACAAGAGAAAAAATGGTGGCGACCACGCGGCTGCTGAGAAGCGCAGGAAGTCGTTGCGGTGCCTGGAGGTCTGCGTCTCCCTGCCTTGAGGAGGGGGGAGAGCGGCAGACTGTGCGTGGGGCTGGGCTCTGATGAGCCCTATGAGAGAGAAGAGGTGGGGGAAGAGTCCCAGAAATGAGGCTCTGAGGCAGTGGTGTCATCTAAATGATTTAAGAACAGGAACTCACTTTTGATTGGCATGTGTCAGGACCCGCCCACCAGAAGTGACATCATAAGCTGGAGGCTGGCAGAGCGCAGGTCTACCCGTGGCTGGTTCCTATGGGTAGACCTAGGCTCCGGAGGCTGGTGGAACCCAGGTCTACCCGCGGCTGGTTCCTAGCCAGCGACGATGTCAGTGACGAGTGAGCGGAGCCAGCCAGTTCTGGACAGCGCCTGGCGCCTACACAACAGAAAATGAAGAATTCCCCCCTCCCCAATTGCAGCTCCAATAGCGATGGGGACAGTCTCCCAAAGAAACCTCACACCCAGAGCGTCAGTGAAACGCTCTGGACTGGAGAGACAGCAGCGAAAGCCTTTCCTTGGTCTTTGCGGCTAGGCGAAGTGGAGTTATTCAAAATTGCCAGGGAAGTTGAAAATTGGCACGGGGCAGCAGCCTCAAAGCCAAGGCTGGCTGAGTAGAATAAGGCAGGAACCTGTGGAAGGGGCTGAGGGGTGGCACCGCTCCGGACGTTACCCTCGGGCGCTTCCCAACACCAAAGCCCGCTTATGCTGGGCAGGTCAGGAGGGCAGCTTCAAAAAGTCCCGGCTCCCCTCTGTCCCCTCCAGGGCCCCTCTCGATTCGCCACCGCACCCCCAGGACGCCCCTTCTCCCCAGTGAGCTGCAGACTCACCAGAGTGGCTGCTGACTCCATGTGTGTGGCTGGAGGAAGCGAGGAAGGGGGCTGTGCAGGACGGGACTTCCCCACTGCAGCCCTTCCCCCTTAGGAATCTGGAGTCGCTCCCTTTAACCCTCTGAGTGCCAGCCAACCAAGAAGCTTGTTGCTTCAAACTCAGAACCATATGGAAGGGGTAATCTAAAAAATTTCCCTGACACTATCAACCTCTTCATCTCTATCAATGACAGAATGGTTAAAAGGTTGAGCTCTGATGACCTCAGAAGATGGGTCAGATTATCTGAAAGGAGGTGATTCCTCAAATACCCTGGTCCTGAGCTGTAAAGGGCCTTAAATGTCAAAACTAGCCCTGGGAATGGTCAGTCAGTCTTCAAAAGCAGCCTCACCTGGCGCACACTGCAGTAATCTAATTTAGATATTCCTAGGGCATGGGTAAACATGGTCAAGTCTTAATG
>JAJKFI010000308.1:124076-136917 GCA_029204185.1 Lerista edwardsae
CCCTCTTCTGTGGATGGTTGGTTACAAAGCACAATTGTGGTATAGCTCATGTAGTTCTCAACCAGCAATCTCCAAACTGGAGACTGTTGCACCACTAAAAATTGTCCCCACACGAACAGCGTCTGCCGTTCTGCCCGGGACAATTGCAAAGACCTTGACTACAGCCCCCAGGGGACTTCATGGTGAGCCGCTTCTGGGATCAGCCACTCCAGCATGTCTTGTGCGCGATGTTCTACACATGCACAGCTTACCGCAAAGACTCCTAAGGGCTGTAGTTGTGGTCTTTGCATTCCCCCAAGCAGGCCAGTGCCTCCTCCTATAGGGAGAACCCAGAAGAGACTGCCTTTTCACTGCAAGCGCAAGGGCAGTCTCTTCTAGTTTTTCTGTGGAGGACAGGGATGTGCCTGAAGCATCCAGGACCACTTTCTCTGAGGAGAGCCCTGAGGTGACTGCCTTTGTGTTACCTGCAGTCATCTCTCTAACTAGGGCAGAACCTGGGAGTGCATGACCTGAGGTGGGTGCTCTTCAAACTCTAGCCTAGTTACATCTCTGAAACAAACCGGCAGAAAGTTCTTCACACCATCTACAACCAATCCTCCCTAACTATGGAGAATAGATCTAGCACTGACTATTCACTACAATGGTCAAATGTATTCTGTATTCAGAGGCATGTGCAGTGGTGTCATCTACAAACAAGGAACGGGAACTCTGGGCGGGACTTGGGCGGGACTTCCATGTGATTGGCAGCCCGCCCATTTCGTTCCGTGGCTGCCCTGGACTCGGGGAGGCTGCCCCCGGTTTGCGCACCCCACCGCTGCTTGCCCAGGCTCCGGCGTGCCCCCTACCCATCTCCCCCGGCGAGCAGGCCCCCCCCCCCGAGGCCAGGGCAGCCACAGAATGGGACAGGTGGGCAGCCAATCACAGGTGGGAAAACAAACACTGTTGGAAAACAAATGCTGAACTAGATCCAACAAAATTTGATCCAACAAAGAAAATCTTATTCTCACTGAGGGAATTGCGTATGTAGAAATGCACTTTGGGTTGCAGTCCACAAATTACTTAACCTAATGCAACTGGCGTACAGTAGACGATACAAGGTGCAATCCTAACCAACTTTCCAGCACTGATGTAGCTGTGCGAATGGGCATGTGCTGCATCCTGCTGTTGGGGGGCAGTCAATGAGGCCTCCTAAAGGGAGTGTTTGTTCCCTTACCTCAGAGTTGCATTACCCTTGTACTGGACCATTGGTTAGGACTGAGCCCACAAACTCATAAAACAAGCAGCAGTACAACCAAACTGCACACATATATAAGTGCAATTTGAACCAATGGGAGTTTTTTTAAATTAGTGGTGCATATGGAGGGGGCTTGATCTTACTTTTTTTTTATCCCAATCCTACCTTTCAAGCTATCTTTAGTTTTTTTAATAAAGCTGGATTTTCAGTGGAAAAGGATATTCTATTATTCTGATAAACTATGATGGAGACAAAATACTAAATCCCTCTATCCTCAAGTGCTAGTAAAGAAAAGTTACTCCCCCTCCCCAATGGGGGCACATTTAGGCACTTAAACTAATTTTGTGAATCAAGTTGCCCAACTTTGGTGGCATTGATTCACCATGACCTGGATGAAGTGAAACATTTGGACTATAATCAATTTAAACCAACCACTCAAGTCAAGCCAAGTACTTCAGCTTCACTGGATTATGGATCAGCTTGTACATCAGTCTGAACAGTGACAACTATTCTGCTTTTAGCTTTTGCTGAAACATTAACATTCTTTAACATTAACAATGTTAAATGTTAAACAATGTTAACAATGTTAAACATTCTTGCTTCTTTAACATTAATTGAAGCAAGCAGCTGCTCTGAGGTTGCCAGAAAGAAATCCACTATTTCTCAAACAACATGTTTGAGGGATGTGGAGATGCTTTGTTAAGAACAAGAGAGAGGAGTCTTCGGACTAAAGCCCACATTTAAACTATATCCTCTTACTCAGAACTTCTCTTTTTACTACCACTGGGCACAGCAGGCTGTGGGTTCCTGACGGTCCAGTGCAGTAGTGTCATTCATTAACAAGGAGACGGAACGCGAGGCGGGACTTACCCCTTGATTGACAGGGAGCCCGTGACGCATCACTGCCTGCCGTTCCGCCGCGGGGGCTCCTTCTGGGTGGCGCGCCCCTCCGCGGCTCTCCTAAGCACCCAGCGCGCCACCCAGGCAAGCCTCCGAGGCCAGGGGTGCCCGCGCGGCGCTCGGCAAGGCAGCGACGTGTCAGAACCGGGCAGCCAACCAGGCGGTAAGTCCCGCCTCACATTCCGTCTGCTCATTACTGAATGACACTACTGGTCCAGTGTTACATAGCAGCAAACCTGGTTTCTCAACAACACTCTACAGAAGAAAGCTGTAGCCAATCCTGGCTTTTTGAAACATGGAATAATGTTCACATGTTGGGGTCTTTAAAAATGGACATTCCCCATGTCAGAGATTAGAATGGGGTGTGGCACGGTCATTTGAAGTGCCAAATGGCATATGTGGGCAGATGTTGCAGAACCTTCTCCCAGCCAGTTGCACTTACTCAGAGTGAAGTAGAATGCTCAGCCAGCATTGCTGTGGCAGTCAACTCCACTTTCTTCTTCCAAAGGGGTGTGAGTAGAAAGTAAAATGTCACTATAGTATAGAACAGTGTTTCCCAAACTGTGGGCTGGGACCCACCAGTGGATTGCGAGCCAATTTTAGGTGGGTTGCAAAGCACCTAAAGCCAGCCATATTGAAAATATGGGAAGATGGGATGCTGGAAAGGGGAAAGGGTGTGTGGTTGTTTTGCTTGTGTCAAGGTTGTAAATAGGCTTTTTCCCCTTTCTGATTCACTTTGCAATTAGAAAATGACTGTGAAATAACCCAACTTATGGCTGTATTCTCAGGAAAGCAGCAAGCTCTGGCATCATAATGACAGCACTTCCAACCATGTCATCACTTCTGGTGGTTCCTGGACAGATTCTACAAAGTGGGTCTGGGTGCTAAAAAGTTTGAGAACCACTCCTATAGAAGTGGTAGTTCAGCAGGTGCCAAGAGGGGGAGTTCTGCTCCCAGGATCCTCCCTGCCCAGTCAGTTTAGAAGATGCAGCAAATGAGGAGTGGAGGAAGTGAGGTAGCAGTAGTGATCAACAACCAGGAACATACCACTACCACCTTTTCCAGCTTTACCACAGAAGCACTAAAGACAGACCATAAAGATAACTAGAGGCGGCATAATGTCGTTTTCTTGAAGCCGTGGGTATACAAATATGGCTGACTCAGATAATTCCCGCCAAAGCAAATTGTCGCAAATTCAGGAATGAAAATCTCCCTGCATGTGTGTAAAAATTAATCCCAACCTCTTTAAGCATGCCTGCGTGTTCTGCATACGGGTGTGCGAATCGCTGTACGAAATATGGGATCACTTTGCACAGGTACTTAAAATCATTGTGATTCATTGCTACTGAAAAATATTACTTCCTAAAGTATGCAGGCCTCTTTAAATTACCATATTTTAGGAAAGAAAATCCGGGACACTTGCACATTTTACAAATGAAAATCCAGAAAATTTAGTAAAAAGTCAGTTTCCATGTTAAAATTATCCCTGCATATATATTTCCCCCTCTTTTTTCCCCCTTCCTGTTTACACTTTTTTTTCCACCTTCCATTTTCTACTGCAATATTCTCAAAATTCTGAACATTAACAGAATTTGTATTTGGGGGGGGGAGTGTAGAAGGTAAAAAAAAAAAACCTCTTAATACTCTAGAAGTAAAAAGGAATTACTCTCATATTGACCACAACTTATGTTATGAAGAGATTTTAATGACATGCTTGTGTAAATTTCAATAAAGTCTGTCAAAATAGTGCACTCTGAGTTAAAATAGACAGCATTTCGTCCGGTGTGTTCAGTAATATAATTACGTGGAATTAAACCTTGGAATTGCATATTAACTCATAATAAGGTTACCAATGATGTTTCTACACGATCACATGTTGTTATTTTTGTAAGTTTTTATTTCAGGAGTAAACTATTCATGCCTGAACAGTACGTGAAAACCAATCTGAAATTCTTGGAATCACCATTGTTTTGAGTAAAGGAACATGGCTGCTAAGCCCGCCCCCTGGCTTCATTTGGTTCCCTATTGATTGTTAAAGCATGTCGCCTCTAGTTATCTGTACTCTATGAGACAGACACACAAGTTGAGGCAAATTGATTATAGACTTTATATCTCTATGGTAGAATGTAGAGCAATCAAAATGTGCACTTAAAAAGTGCATGTAATGGACCAAATGGATCTAAGCATATTTTAATATAAAATTGCATACACGTAAGCTTACAAGCAAACAAAATATGAAGACTACCTTTGAAAAGTAAATAGTATTTGAAATGACTTGGCATATTAATTTTATTTTTGCCCTAGTGTGGGGGCCCACTTAGGCAGAGGCCCAATTGAGAGCAATTGGCCAAATTGACTTAAAGCCAGCCCCGCCAAGGGCCCATAGCATTCCTGGGAGGGGGCCAAAATGCTAAGTGTTGCAGGAGCCTGAGCTCCTCTGTGAAGCAGCCCCTTTCCCTTGCCTTCATAGCCATTCATTGCTCGGTAAGCAAAGCCTTTGAGCTGGTTCTCCAAACCACAAATGGCTCTGAAGGCAAGGGTTGTGTGTGTTGTGTTACACAGGAGCTCAGGCTCTTGCAACACTTATCGCTCCCTAGGAACGCCACTGCCAAGGACCCTCACCACCCGTCTCCTCTCATTTTCTTCTCTTTCCTTCTATTAACCAGAATTCTTAGGACTCCATTGCTATGTGCTCGTTAGCATTTGATTCGCCCTGTACTGGGTGAGAGAGTGATGGTGGTAGAGAATACCCTTCAAACTCCTTGTCTGGTTTCCTGAGCACTTCAGTAAAAATTTCAGCACACCTTAATTTGGCCTTAGTCATTTTTTCACTGCAGAATTATGCACACCGCACGTGCACCATTAACTTCGACGCAGGATATCTGGACTTGATTGCTTCCCCCTTTGTGGGTGCATGTTACGTGTGGCTAAAAAAACCAAAGACGACCCCTGCCGGTAATGGAGCATGCATCTCAACTGGGGGAGGGGGAGGAGTAACAAACTAAACCACGAAACTGGAAAGAAATTGTCTGTTGGACCGCTAAGCACTGACACACAACATACTTGCTGCAAGCCTCCCCCGCCCCTTCCCCCCACTGGTGGCGATGGTCCAAAAGCCCAGCCACTTGTGCAGGATTTCCTGCCTCTTCTCGGCCTCTCTCTTGACGTGCCTCTGAAGCAAAGCAGCACACCCTCACTGCTTTCCGTCTACGAACGTCTCTGCCCGGCGCGCGGATTGTGCTTCGACGAGCGCCAGGTTGCACAGACGCGCACTCTTCTTCTCGTCAGTCCGGAATCCGCGGGAAACGCTGCAGGAATAGAGCTCACGCTGATGCCACTCTCCGAGCTCGTGGATTCGCTCCAGCGCTCCGATGCCTTTCAGTCTCCTGCTACAGAGAGCCACATCGAGGCGACGGATCTTTGGCCAGTTAAAGTCTAGGTTGGGAAAGAAGCCCTGAAAAGGACTACAGCGGGAAGCCGCCACCGCCGCCCCTCCGGAAAGAGACGCAGCACAGGCTGCTTGGAAACTGACTGGAGAGAGGCTGCCGAGCGCCTGAGCGCTCGTTCCAGCCCAGGCAGGCCAAGCGCATTCGCGCACCAGGGCAGGAAGAGACGGAGAGCGGCGGGCACCTCTCCCCATCCCAGCTATTTGTTAATAGAGCGTGCTGAGAGGCGATTGGCTGGAGTTCTCCGAAATATTTGCATGAAGAGAGGAAAGGGAGGGAACGTTTCCACTTTATTTTCCACCCCCCCCGGCTCCTGCCGAAGGAAGCCCCCCGCCCACCCTCAATGACCGCATTTGGAATGCACTGCCGAGGGAATGAGAGGAGTCGCTGCTTGTCACCATCCCTAGGATCCAGCTGGCTCCTTGGGAAGAGGCATCGACGGCTGGCTATGGGACAGCGATCCAGCCTTAGGAGCAGCACTATTCCTAGTCAGAGGAACCTGCCGGTAGGCACAGCTTCATTTTTAAAAGCGGGGTGGGGTGGGGTGGGGTGGGGTGGGGTGGGGAGGGGAGAAGCGAAAAAACTCCCAGCTGCAGAGCCGTGCACACTGATTTGGGAAAAGTGGAATCCGTGGAAGATTTCAAAGTGAGATGCCTAGGATAGAGCTGTGACGGCTGTGAGGAAGTTGGGCAGTACAGATCTAGCGAACCTTCACTAACGTAGAAGCGACGTTACGTAATAAATGTACAGATTTGAATTTAGTATAGCAATGAGTGTCATCGTTTAAAAAAAAGGAAAGAAAGAAGCAACAGTTTCAGCCACGGAGACTGCAAGGTGTGAATCCGAGCCTGGGATTTAACAGACAATATTGAAGAAGAGTCACAATAATACATATGACATACTCAAACCCGCAATCTTATCACTTGGGAATAAGTCCCACAGAACATCAGCCTCAATTCTTATGCTGATATTTGGAAGTAAATGTGCACTGGATTGCAGACTTGGCCAACCTTCTTCCTAGTAAGGATACAAATGATCAGTACAGCTGCATGTTTGAAACACTGGGATGGGAAAGGAGGAGTGTGCATATTCAAAGGGATTTAAGGAAAATTTCCAAGGTTTGTCAATCAATTATAAGGAACTCTTCAAGCTCCAAGAGGGCTTCTTGGCACTCTCTGAGGAAGATACTTTACAAATTTGTGCCAGTGTCATTTTTAATGCTTGAAGAATATGCACAGGAGACTTCCTCCTTAATTTCAATGGATCTCAATCCCAGGTAATTGTGCTTAAAGTTACAAATGAACTTTAAGCAGGGCAACCCACTAGTCAATGCCTTTGTGGCTTTTAACATTTCCTTAGGTGAGTTGTAAGCTGTGGCTGCTTTTGATATGATCGCTTGTTGAAGGACGTGAAAGTGTTAACAAAGGCATATTGGATTACCTTATTTGAGAAAGGTGGTCTTTCACTGATGCACTCACTGGAAACGTACAAACCCTATCTAATTACTCCTAAGGAAAAAGAGTTGTACCCACATGGCCATATGTACTGCATGCCATTTCAAATGTTAAGAAGTCATACATACAAAACTCAATAGTGGTGCATTTTAGTGACAGCAATAAAGCTTGCAAAGATATCCAAGATAGCTCACCCGCAGCTTGTGTCAGTGGATTTCTTTATTATATGATAAAGATGTGAATGTATTTGAGGGAAGGGAAAAATTAGAATTGCATTTTCTAATTGCTGAATTGCATTTTCAGCTATTGCTGAAACAATAGCAGGGGCTTGTTTTCTTTAGTATTTATTTAGGGGCTTGTCCTTTAGTATTTCAGTGTTTTACAGAGTACAATGTAGGGCTTTTTCCCCAACATATGTTTGTGTATGTATTTCATGCCCATTTAATGATTTCTTAATAAGTATGCATTGAGATAGTTTCTTGTTAAGGGTAAATGAGATGGTCCATATGCCTTTAGAATATATTTGTATTGGGAATTTGATGTTTGAGGGGCAGGAACTTGTCAAGTAAGAGGGAGTTAGGTGCTGATCCACTTAGAATGTGAAGCTGGCACTTGAGGTTGTATATGAGAGGTTATGGAGGTCAGAGATGTAAGGTACCTTGAGCGTACACAGGATGACTAAGGTGGCAACCCTATCCACACTTTCCTGAGAGTAAGTTGTATTACATGCAATGGCACTTACTTATAAGTAGACATTCATAGGATTGCACTGTAATTCAGATGGTGATGGATTTGAGTGGGGAGGATTGTTCATGTAGTAGAGGCCAGAAGGTGTGTTCCAATGTAGGATCTTCACAGGAAGATATTTTCTTGGGGGTAGAAGGGGCTTAAACGCACCACTGCTGCTGACGAAATGTCACACTGTTCACTAACCTTCTGTGCCTCTCTTTCCCCAGAATGTATTAATTTTCCTGCTCTTCCTTGGACCTTTCAACTGCTTTGCAAGCTATAGCCGTGCCACGGAACTCTTCTACAGCATCAATGAAGGGCTACCTGCTGGGATCCTCATTGGAAATCTTGCTCAGGATTTACAGCTTCAGGGGGTGGCAGAGAAAGAGGTAGAGGCAGAAGTGGCAGCAAAGGGCAAGCAGCAGTCCCAGCAATGGGGGAAATCCCATCTCTCCTTCAGCTTGGTCTCCCAAGGATTGGGCAGTCAGTTTGTGAGCCTAGACAACCAGACAGGAGAACTGCGCACCTCAGTGCAAGAGATTGACCGGGAGGAATTATGCATGGAGGATAATGTTGGCTCTACTGTCATTGCCTTTTCTTCTTCATCCCTATTTCTGCCCTCTGAGTCATGCTTGCTGTTGCTAGATGTCCTGGTATTGCCTCAGGAGTATTTCCATCTAGTCAAAGTGAAGATTACTATCCATGATGTTAATGACAATGCACCATGTTTCCCCATGCCGCAGATATACCTATTTGTGCCTGAGAATTCACCTGTCAACACCCGCTTAGCTATAGAGCACCCAGCTGTAGACCTGGACATGGGCACAAATGGGGTTCAAACTTACCAGTTACAAGACAACTATGGGGTGTTTACACTAGATGTGGAGGAGAACGAAAATGGGGAAAGAACTCCTTATTTGATTGTAATGGGGGCCTTGGACAGGGAGGCCAGGGATGAGTATGTTACCCTCATAACTGCAGAGGATGGAGGAGTTCCACCACTGGTGGGCAGTGCTACTCTCACCATTGGAATCAGTGACATCAATGACAACTGTCCCCAGTTCAATGACACCCAGCTCGATGTCACTGTTTTTGGGAACTCTAGCATTGGCCTGCATATAGCCTCTGTTCATGCTGTGGATGTGGATCAGGGAATCAATGCAGAGATCAGCTACTCCTTCAGCCAAAAGGTGTCTCAGTTATCCCGTACCTGGTTTTCCCTTGATGAAAGCACAGGTGTTATCAAGCTTGCCAAGAGGATTAATGGAGATACTCCTCGTCTCCATAGGTTGAGTGTACTGGCCAATGGTCCTGGTTGCATCCCAGCTGTGATCACTGTGTTAATATCTGTCATCAAAGTTATGATGAGGCCTCCTGAAGTGATTCCTCGTTTCATAGCTAATGAAGTGGAAGGAGTGGTTTATTTGAGGGAGCTTGAGCCTATTAACACACCAATAGCATTTTTTACCATAAAAGACCCAGATGAGAAATACAAAGTAGATTGTTACTTGGATGGTGATGGTCCATTCAGATTATCACCATACAAACCATACCACAATGAGTATTTACTGGAGACAACAAAGCCACTGGATTACGAGGCTCAACAGCAATATGAAATATCTGTGATTGCATGGAATTCAGAAGGATTCCAGGTAAACAAAGTAGTTAAAGTACATATCCTTGATGATAATGACAACTCTCCTGTGTTCTCTCAACCATTGGTAGAAGTAACTATAGAAGAAAACAATGCTCCCAATGCTTTTTTGACCAAGCTGCGTGCCACAGATGCTGACAGCGGAGAAAGAGGGCAAGTGTCTTATTTCCTAGGACCTGAAGCCCCTTCGTATTTTTCTTTAGATAAAGTGACAGGAGTCCTTACAGTATCCTCACAGCTAGACAGAGAAGAAAGAGAGAAATATCGATATACAGTTAAAGCTGTAGATTCTGGAATGCCACCACGAGAATCAATAGCTACTGTTATCATCACAGTATTGGATAAAAATGACAACAGTCCAAGATTTATCAACAAGGATTTCAGTTTTTTTGTACCTGAGAACTTCCCAGGCTTTGGTGAAATTGGAGTTATAAGTGTCACTGATGCAGATATAGGGCAAAATGGATGGGTAGCACTTTCTGTTGTGAATGGAAGTGTTATCTTTGTTATAGACACTGGCAAAGGAGTGTTGAGAGCTCAGGTCTCCCTAGACAGGGAACAGCAGAGCTCATATATCTTATGGGTTGAAGCAGTTGATGGAGGTGACCCTGCCTTATCCTCTACAGCAAAAATAACCATTCTTTTGCTTGATATAAATGACAACCCACCACTGGTCTTGTTTCCTCAGTCTAACATGTCTTACCTGCTAGTCCTTCCTTCTACTCTGCCTGGATCACCCATCACAGAAGTCTATGCTGTCGATAATGATACTGGCATGAATGCAGTAATAGCATACAGCATCATAGGGAGAAGAGGTCCTCGGCCAGAGTCATTTAAGATTGACCCCAAAACAGGCAATATCACTCTGGAAGAATCACTCATGCAAAATGACTATGGCCTCTATCGGCTTCTTGTTAAAGTTAGTGATCACGGTTACCCAGAACCTCTCCATTCCACAGTCATGGTGAACCTCTTTGTCAATGATACTGTGAGCAATGAGAGTTATATTGAAAGCCTGTTAAGAAAGGAACCTGACATTAATATTGAGGAAAAAGAGCCCCAAATAGCTATAGAACCCACACATACAAGAGTGGAATCTGCATCTTGCATACCTACCTTAATTGCCCTATCAATAATAAGTTTGAGTTCAATGACTTTGGTAACTGGGATGAGTATTTATATCTGCCTGAGGAAAGGAAGAAAATATCACAGGGGTGATGACAATTTGGAAGTACAAATTCCATTAAATGGAAAAATTGATTTGCATATGTTGGAGAAGAAACCTGTGGAGATTTCTAACATTTGATGGGTTCATACAAACAATCTCAACCCACATCTGAAAATCCTGATTGGGGATTAATTTCCAAATAAGGAATTACCAGCAACAGCTGCTGCAATGGACTACTAATTTATAACTTATTATATTTGTACATAGCTGTTTACATATTTTTTTTAAAGAATAAGAAAATCAAATTCAATGTACAGCTTTTTTTAAATGAAATTTTAGTGCTAACAGCTCATGATGTATCTGTGTAGACATGGTTGTCACAAGGCCCATCCTTAAAGCAAGTCAGTACTCACATAAAGCGGAAGGTAAGAGACAATGATGCATTCATTGTTATACATTTTCTTCATTCCTCTGTCATGTTTAGCCACAAGAGGGCATCATCAGCTGTTCCTGTAAATGGGACTGTTTAAGAGAAAATGAAAAGTATATTTTAAAATGTATATTTTTTTCTAAAGAAGAAAGAATTGCTTCGAGGTATAATATAAGTTCTATTGTATATATGAGAGGGTGATGACAAGAAAATATGCACTGTCTCAGAATGTTTTATTACCTCAGATGATAATGTAAAAACATAAGGAAGGCATTAACAAGAAGTGCAATTTTTTGAGGGTTCACACTTGTGAGAAACTTAGCAGAAATATTGTCTTTTAACTCCATGTGGACAATGAACAGCTACTCCAGCAGTTTGATCATAGTTTTGAAATATTGCGGTTAGTACTTCTTGGAACAATTTCTTGCCAACCTAGATTCAAATTGATCCACAGGTCCACAGGATAGCTGGGCCTAGGGGGAGTTATGTTGCTGATTTGTCTGGCCAAGAGTAGTTCCTTGTGCCACACAGGATGCCGCTTTGGAAGGCTCCTCCTAGGATTTGCAGGCAACTTTATCAGAGTGTAGGAGATGTTCCTGGAATCCCAGCCACCCTTTCTCCAAAATACAGCAGCCTGATTTTATGCAGATTTGCCTGGAAGTTAAGTTATGCTGAGTTCAAGAGGGCACATGTACAAGTGCACAGGTTTGCAAGCTAAATGAAAAAAGGCAAGGGAATTAGGAAATCTAGTTAAATGCCAAGGTTTTTGAACATTTAACAGTAGGCCACAATAAACCATCATTTCCATTCCAGCAAGGGCATTCCATACCTGGAATTTCCATATGTATGCATATGGAACACGAATGCATGCATACATTTCCATACAATTTCCATACATTTCCATATGTATGCATTTCCATACACAAATTGTTTTTCTGGCTCTGATCTAATTACAATAGGCTGCTGAAGGTGGGAAAGCCTGTATTCTGTTCATTATTCACACTACTAGACAGATGAAATCTATATATCCCATCTTCCCCACAAATAGGTCACCAGTGCTTTCAGAGCTGACAATCCTGATTTTTTTTTGGGGGGGGGAGAGATTTTCACTTGCAGCTTCTGCTACATGCAAGGATCTCAGAATTGGGGCTCACAATGAATGTCTTTTCATTTCAGTATAGTACAACCCAATGCACCACTATCCACAGCTAAAAACATTTTTTTTAAATCTAGGGACCGTAGTTAAAGCCTGAGTTATCACAAAATTGTCAATAATGGTTTACACTTTCAGCAGTTTGTGTCCCATCACCTTGGTTATCTAACATTTATTTTTCTTAATGCAATGTTTCTGAATTAGATCATCCAGATGGAAACAGAAATTGCTTCTCAATTCTCAGTAATGTGAAAATTTAGTTTTATGTGTTGACCCTTGGTACTCTCTGGATCATAATTTTATCTAAGAGAACAGCAGCTAATTTCTGACTCTTGGCTCCCTTTCTTTTCATTAGAGTAGTTGTTTGGATCAGATCCAGAATTTTTCTTCTTAAAACTGGTGGTGTGTCTTCCCAGAAATTTAGACACCTGTCTGCCTCTGCAGCTACACCTTTTAACAGCAATGCACACCTTTTAACAGTCATTACAAGAGCTGGAAAACCACCATGTCAAATACCTGAATCAAATTTACAAGGCAAATGAGTGTTATGCTTAAAACTGACACCATTCTTGAGTTCTGACAATATGTCTGTACTGTACCAAAAGTATTTATATGTCTGCAAATAAAACTCTATATTTTCATAATCTTTTATCTTCTAACAACATTTTATGGA
>JAJKFI010000308.1:137317-162720 GCA_029204185.1 Lerista edwardsae
AGGCCTAAAAACATCTCCAGGCTTTCTAGAGGTCTTATAAAGCATTCTTTGGGGGGGGGGGGTGGTCAGAGAGACTGACCATGCCCATGGCCTTCCCAACCTTCAGAAAGCCTCTAGTAGAGTAGAGGGGCAGTTAAAAGGAGACGAAACAAAAAACATGGAAGATAACAGGCAGCAGGAAGAGTGGGTTGTAGTACTGCCATCCCCACTGGGTGGTACCTGGGCATTTGCACCCCTGTCACCATTGAATCTACATTGTGAAGATTGTCAGAACTTATGAAATGGAAGTTGAGAAAAGCATATCAGAATCTACATGTGCAGGCTTTTCAGGCAATAGCCCTAGGCTGAGCATGTTTATTCAGAAGTTAGTCCCGTGGTGTTCATGAGACTTACTCCCAGGAAAGTGTGTATAGAATTGCAGCCTCAAAAGGCTGACATTGGAAGAGTGACTATGAAACTAGAATATGGATTTGTGGATTATCGCCACTCATCAAAGGGGCAAATCAAAGGTGCCCCTTTGGTGGAGATCTACTAGTGGCTTCATAGCACTGCTGGCTCACCTGGGGAAAAATGCCTCCCAGCTCAGAGTTGGCCAATCCAGAGGGTGGTGGTGGATTACACCAAATGCTGCAGTTCAGTGAGGCTACTGGTTTGCTTGCTGCCTGTTGCTGTTACTTGCTGTTACTATTAAATTTCTGAATTTAACCAAATTTGAACAAAACTGAATTTTTTAAAGTGATAATGCTCATTTGTAATTTCTAAAATTACTCAGATGGCAAGAAGGGTTGAAGTTAATTTTGATAAATCAAAGACAGTATGTTGATATGGTGACTTAGTAGAGTTAGATTTCTGGACTATGCGTGGCTTCCTAATCTATTTCTATTGCTATGTTATGTCTATTCTGTTTTTGTTTAAAGCTTTTTGGGCTTCGTAAATAAGCACTAAATCTATTGTTGAAAAATAGAGATGTTGAAGTGCAAACAGTCTCTTAAATTTGGAGGTCACACTGATACATGACAGTAATGAAATATGCTTTGTAGATTATCAGAGGAACCTCACTGCTTAATTACCTCTGACCCTGCTGTCACTGCAAGTTTGAGTACACTTGGGTTATGTTTGGCCACTTCACCAGCTGAACCCACTGTGCTGGGCAGAGTGCTCTCTCTGAGCCTCAATCTCCCCACAGTCCCAGGTTCCCAGTTTATCAAGGCACCTCCAGTCTCACTGGCAGAATGCTTTAGGAGTTCCAACTGCCCAAGTTCCACAAACCTGAGCTAGGGTTCGTACACTGATGATTTCCGCAGAGCACAGCACTTCACGTAGAGAGCACAAAGACCAAATGTTTAAGTAGAAGGATTTTATTAAGAATTAGGCATACATCTGCTTAAGGGAAAGAGCCACTCTCACTGCCAAGACGGTGGAGCTGTTCAAGGGCTTTTCCAAGTTACAACACACAGATATCTGAAAACAACAAGCATATCTGAAAACAACAGATATCTGAAAACAACAAGCCTAATTTACTTCTACCCTAGATACACACTTTACCAGACCTTGAAGAGTTGAGCATAGGCTCCCACTACTGATGCCATTTGGAAATGCCTAGCATAGTCTGCCAAGGTCCATGCTGGAGGGTCATAAAAGTCCGGAACAAAAGAATAGGTGCCCCAGTTATAGGACTCTGTGGGAGCACACAAGGGATGCTTAGCCAATGACTTGGCCCAAATTATGCAAATCATGGTGAACCAGCACAAAGTAACCAATTACATTTGATGTCATGTAGGAAGCGTACTGGTTCTGGTCCCAGGTGATGGTAATTTCACATCTTCCTGCTATCTCCTGTTTAAGGACATTTGCAAATAGCAGTTTTCTCTAATCAGGCTCTTTCACACCTGTGAGTTCTTTCCTGTTATCTTATTTCTGCACATCAAGGCCTTTTGCTGGCTAGTTTACTGTGTTATGTGAAAGTATGGAGCCTTCCTGTCCTCACTTTGTTCTTACTTATGCTTTTGATCTTCCTTTTCCTACTTTAAGGATCTAAAACTATTTTTCTAAGAAACCCTTGTTGTTGTTGTTGTTGTTGTTCAGTCGCTAAGTCGTGTCCGACTCTTCGCGACCCCATGGACCACAGCACGCCAGGCCTCCCTGTCCTCCACTAGCTTCCTGAGTTCGCCCAATTTCATATTCATTGCTTCGGTGACACTATCTAACCATCTCATCCTCTGTCGCCCCCTTCTCCTTTTGCCCTCAATCTTTCCCAGCATGAGGGTCTTTTCTAAAGAGTCCTCTCTTCTCATCAGGTGGCCAAAGTATTGGAGCTTCAGCTTCAGCATTTGTCCTTCCAGGGAGCAATCAGGCTTGACCTCCTGGAGAATTGACCGATTGGATCTCTTTGCAGTCCAGGGGACTCTCAAGAGTCTTCTCCAACACCATAATTCAAAAGCATCGATTCTTCGACGCTCTGCCTTTCTTATGGTCCAGCTCTCACAGCCATACATGGCTACTGGGAAAACCATCGCTTTAACTATGCGAACCTTTGTTGGCAGGGTGATGTCTCGGCTTTTGATTAAGCTATCTAGGTTCACCATAGCTTTCTTCCCAAGAAGTAAACGTCTTTTAATTTCATGGCTGCAGTCACCATCTGCGGTGATCTTGGAGCCCAGGAAAATAAAGTCTGTCACTGCTTCCATTTCTTCCCCTTCTATTTGCCAGGAAGTGATGGGAGTGGTTGCCATGATCTTAGTCTTTTTAATGTTGAGCTTCAAACCAATTTTGGCACTTTCCTCTTTCACCCTCATCAAAAGGTTCTTTAGGTCTTCCTCACTTTCTGCCAGTAGAGTGGTATCGTCTGCATATCTGAGGTTGTTGATGTTTCTCCCAGCAATCTTGATTCCAGCTTGTGAGTCTTCCAGCCCTGCCTTCCTCATGATGTACTCTGCGTATAAGTTAAATAAGCAGGGTGACAGTATACAGCCTTGTCGTACTCCTTTCCCTATTTGAAACCAGTCGGTTGTTCCATGTCCAGTTCTAACTGTTGCTTCCTGACCCGCATAAAGGTTTCTCAGAAGGCAGATCAGGTGGTCTGGAACTCCCATCTCTTCAAGAACTTGCCACAGTTTGTTGTGATCCACACAATCAAAGGCTTTAGCATAATCAATGAAGCAGAGGTAGATGTTTTTCTGGAACTCTCTTGCTTTCTCCATGATCCAGCGAAGGTTGGCAATTTGATCTCTAGTTCCCCTGCCTCTTCGGAAACCAGCTTGTACATCTGGTAGTTCTCGATTCACATACTGCTGAAGCCGAGCTTGTAGGATTTTGAGCATGACCTTGCTAGCATGTGAAATGAGTGCAATGGTGCGGTAATTCGAGCAATCTTTGGCATTGCCCTTCTTTGGGATTGGAATGTAAACTGATCTTTTCCAGTCTTGTGGCCACTGTTGGGTTTTCCAAATTTGCTGGCATATGGAGAGCAGCACTTGGACAGCATCATCTTTTAAGATTTTGAGTAATTCCGCTGGAATGCTGTCACCTCCACTAGCTTTGTTGTTAGTGAGGCTTTCTAAAGCCCACTTGACTTCACTCTCCAGGATGTCAGGTTCGAGCTCAGTGACTGTACCACTGTGGTTATCAGGAACATTTAGATCGGCCTTATAGAGTTCCTCTGTGTATTCTTGCCACCTCTTCTGAATCTCATCTGCTTCTGTTAGGTCCTTGCCATTTTTGTCCTTTATTGTGCCTACCTTAGCATGAAATTGTCCTTTGACATCTCCAATTTTCTTGAAAAGATCTCTAGTCCTCCCCATTCTGTTGTTTTCCTCTATTTCTTTGCATTGCTCATTTAGAAAGGCCTTCCTATCTCTCCTTGCTGTTCTCTGGAAATCTGCATTCAGTTGGGTATATCTTTTCCTTTCTCCCTTGCTTTTGGCTTCTCTCCTTTCCTCAGCTATTTGTAAAGCCTCGTCAGACAGCCACTTTGCCTTCTTGCATTTCTTCCTCTTTGGGATGGTTTTAGTTGCTGCCTCCTGTACAATGTTACAGACCTCCGTCCAAAGTTCTTCAGGCACTCTGTCTACCAAATCTAAGCCCCTAAATCTATTTGTCACCTCCACTGTATATTCGTAGGGGATCTGATTTAGGTCATACGTGGAGGGCCTAGCGGTTTTCCCTACTTTTTTCAGTTTAAGCCTGAATTTGGCAAGAAGGAGCTGATGATCTGAGCCACAGTCAGCTCCAGGTCTTGTTTTGACTGCCTGTATGGAACTTTTCCATCTTTGGCTGCAAAGAATGTAATCAATCTGATTTCGATGTAGACCATCTGGTGAAGTCCATGTGTACAGTCGCCGTTTGTGTTGCTGGAAAAGGGTGTTTGCTATGACTAATGTGTTCTCCTGACAGAACTCTATCAGTCTTTGCCCTGCTTCATTTTGTACTCCAAGACCAAACTTGCCTGTTATTCCTCTTACCTCTTGACTGCCTACTTTAGCATTCCAATCCCCTATGATGAGAAGGACATCTTTTTTGGGTGTTAATTCTAGAAGCTGTTCTAGGTCTTCATAGAAGCGGTCAACTTCTTCCTCATCAGCACCAGTGGTTGGGGCGTAGACTTGGATTAGTGTGATGTTGAAAGGTTTGCCTTGGATCCGAATGGAAATCATTCTATCATTTTTGAGGTTATACCCCAGTACTGCTGTTCTCACTCTCTTGTTCACGATGAAGGCTACTCCATTTCTTCTAAGGGATTCCTGCCCACAGTAGCAAATATAATGGTCATCTGAATTAAATTCTCCCATTCCTGTCCACTTTAGTTCACTAACTCCCAGGATGTCGATGTTCAGCCTTGACATCTCACGTTTGACCACATCTAGCTTGCCTTGATTCATAGATCTGACGTTCCAGGTTCCTATGTAGTATTGTTCTTTGCAGCATCGCACTTTCCTTTCACTTCCAGACACATCCACAGCTGAGCTTCCTTTCAGTTTTGGCCCAGCTACTTCACTCTTTCTGGAGCTACTAGTACTCGTGTTCTGCTCTTCCCCAGTAGCATAATGGACACCTTCCGACCTGAGGGGCTCATCTTCCAGCGTCATATCGTTTAGCCTTTTTGTTCTGTAATCCATGGGGTTTTCTTGGCAAGAGTACTGGAGTGGGTTGCCACTTCCTTCTCCAGCGGACCACGTTTAGTCAGAACTCTCTGCTGTGACCTGTCCATCTTGGGTAGCCCTACATGGCATAGCTCACAGCTTCATTGAGCTACTCAAGCCCCTTCGCCACGACAAGGCAGTGATCCATGAAAGGGGAAGAAACCCTTAGTTAACCCCTTAATGGCATCACACCTGCCATTCAAAATTGGTTTTCTGAAGCTGAATGCAGACTCAGATTATTCCCACCTCTCTGAAATTGCATAATAGCCACATTTCTGTAAAACATGATCAAGTCCAGGAAATGATCACCTTTTTCCTGTATTATTTTAAAACAATAAGTATAGGAAAGTAGACTGAAAGTCTTTTCTTCCCCCTCCCCCTTTTACCTTATGAAACTGGATTTGCCAAAATGTGTCATAAGCTTGATTTGGTACAAAAATAAACACACTCCTAGATATTTCACAATATATCCAATTAACAATCTGAGGGCGAGCAACTGTGCTTTTTGCCTGATTCAATTAAAAATGTGATTGGCCCAGCCTTTCTGCTACAAAATATGCTTTAGCACTAATGCAAAATCAAGCCTAACCAGAAGCTATAATTAGATAAGAGAGACAACAAGTGGTAGGCTGTCAACCAAGTTTTGATGAGAACAGAAAATTAGTTCAGAAACCTCATTTAAAAAAACAAAAAAAAACTCCTGCTGTACATCTGCTTTCCAGAAGACTTTCTTATCTAGCTCAGCAATACTCCCATCATAATGATGGTGCAATGTGCTTCAGTGTGTGACTGTGTGCATACAATAAGTATGTGTAGGAAGGATATATATATAACAGAAGAAGCTTCAGTGGTGATCCTTCCTGGGGGATGGCAAATGCCTTGAGGCAGCACACCAGTGGCATCCGTGTGGGTTAGGGTTACTATACTTTTTACCCAGCAGGTAATTAATCTGTGGAACTCCTTGCCACAGGAGGTGGTAATCTAGCCTAGGTGCTTTTAAAAGGGGACTGGAGATTTCTGGAGGAAAAGTCCAATTCAGGCTACAGTCCATGATGGTTAGTGCAACCTCCGTACATTAGAAGTATGTTACGTCAGAATGCCAGATGAGTGGAGTGGCAACAAGATGCAGGTATCTAGTTGTCTTGTGTGCTCCCTGAGGTATCTGGTGGGCCATTGTGACATACAGGAAACTGGACTAGATAGGCTTTTGACCTGATCCAGTGGGGCTCTTCTTATGTTCTAACCTCAGTGGATAACAAGACATGACTGTATATTTCAGTGGTGATATTTTGTTCCATTATGTGTTTTTAATTGAGATATTTTAACCCCCAAAAGGCAGTGTTTCATGTTTTAGTCTACATTCGTATTCTAAGTTCTCATTTTTATAAATTTTAAATGCTTTAAAAGTGTACTAGGTAGATGATATAGGTGATAGAGTGTCAGCAGATGTAGCCAGAGTATTTAATTATTTCTAATTGGAAATGCAATTTCTGGAAAATACCTTAAGCACTAAAATGTGGTGTTTTGTGATTTTATTCAGATATTATAACTCCCAAAGGTGGTGTTTTGTGTTCTTATGCATTTTAACAACAATGACAACAACACCCCTATCTATGAGGCTGCTTTTTGTACTTTTTCTTCCTCCTGTCCCCACTTTGATTAATTTCTTTCCCTCTTCAGTTTTAATAAATTAGTTATACTTTGACTACCTACCTAGTCCATGTTCATGGGTAATGCAGTGGGTTGTCACATCTGATTGTTCTCCAGGACTATTGTGGTATGATTTTAAATAAAAAGCCCAAGGGTTCCATGCTCTCTTGAGAAAGGAGACAGCCCCTTTCTCCTGGAAATGGTGACAGCAGATAGAACTACCAGTTCTTCTCCTCCTAAAAAATAATAATTCAGCTGCTGACCCACTACAAGGGGAAAACTAGGAGCAGTAAGGCAAATGTCCCTACCACGAGGGAATACTCCTCTTGAGCTCTCAGTCCTCCAGCCACTTTCTTTGACAGCTACTCAGAATATGAATTTTGAGGGGCAGCTCTTCACATGCAGAAAGATAGAAATAGGTTAAAAGACTACTAGCACTTCATCTCTGGACATTCCGATCACATTCCGAGTGATTGAAAAGGAACATGTTTTGCTCTCTTCATTGTAGCTGTCACTGGCCATATCACAAAAATAGCCTGCAATTTTGACAAAAGCACAGCATAAATTATGCTTCTGTGTTTGAGAGGGACACTGAGCAGCCTAGCAATTGTTGTATTTCAGTACAGGGAGGCTTTGCCAAACCTGGGAAGAAGGCACTGATGAAACATTGTTAACCCTGCCTTGTACTGAGCATGGAATCAATAATTGGCATGTTGCATATTGACATTTATGGAACAAACACAATTCAAAATCAGACATCAAACAATTGCCTATGTTTTGGATGCTGTTCCCTGGCTATGTTGTCCTGTGACTTGAATAGGGCCACTCCAGTCCTGACTTGGAAACCTCCATTTAGGGTGCGTATTTCTGAGTGAATTGAAAGTTTACCATGTCTGACTGGAATGACAATGTTATCCAACATTCTTTTTGCAACAGGGACAGGCCAGGTCCCTTCCAGACTTGAAGGCACCATGTTGTTCTTACTGTTTGTCCCCAGCATCAGAGTTTTACTACATCTAAGTATGGAAGGTCCATCTTATTCTTTGGGAACCATCTTTGGGAATTATCTGCTAACTTAAAAAATATTCATGATTGCTAATATATAAGTATCAATCAATCAAACAGTATTTATATACTGCTTTTCAACAAGAAGTTGACAAAGTGGTTTACAGATAAAAATAAAGTTAAATGGCTCCCTGTCCCAAAAGGGCTTATAATCTAAGAAAAAATGCAGAATACCACCAGTAACAGCCACTAGAAAAGAAGTAGGACTGGGGTGAAGAGGTTCAGTTACTCTCCCTCTGCTAAATAGAAGAAGAGCACCACTTGAAAAAAGTGCTTCTTGCCCAGTTAGCAGGGGAAAGAGTCATATAAACTGTGGGGCAGTTTAAGTGGAAGTTCAAACACGGATATTTATCACATAGGACAGACAATTATTCACCCATTATTCTCTTCTGGATTGCATCATGTTCAGACCAGCCTTTTTTCAAAAATCTTATTCAACACTGGCCGTATCCATTGTTGTAACTGGGCAGGCCAGATGTCTTCTTGGGATAGGGAAAACGTGCTCCTTTTCCACAGGTCAAGCCCCAGCCCCCCTATCATGGATTGTGCAGCTGGCGCAAGTCTGAGAAGCCCAGTAGGGCTTTCAGGCCCGGGAGGAAGGTTACAATATGGTGAAGGCCTCCTCTGCCAGCCCTGCCCCCTTTTAGGCCTGAACGTCTGCCATTCTACCGTCTCCTGCCCCTAAACACCCCTTCCCACCTCCATTCTGGTGGCCCTTGGGCTGAATTCAGCATTGGCAGGACAGCACAAACTTTGCCACAATAAGATTAAGCTGTAAATTGTATCTATATCAGGAGAAAAGAAAAAAAGTGAGGATATTAGTCACCACACATAAAAAAGGGGTGTTCGTTCCAGAACTATTGTTTCCTGGATGAAAAAAAGACCTTCTCATTAAGATCTGTATTTTGTTTGATGTGAAGGATTTCACTGAATGGCTTTCTATGGCTAGTACAAAGTACTGCACATACCCTTGATTATGAATGAAAAGAAGGAAACAGCCTGATAATCCGCAGGTAGTGAGCAAAAGGGTAGTATATGTATTTGTAAAATTGCCCTTCACCATGTCTCCTCAATACTACTTTGAGCATATAGTGAGCATTGATTTGAACCTAGAGCCTCCACACAATTTTGCAACAATGAGACTACATGCCACATGGGAAGGAGACATGTACTCTATGCATGAACTTTCCTTCGCATGATGGAGGAGCTGGTTGGACATACAGTCTGAGACATCCTTACAATGTCTGCTTTGGTGTTTGCTGATGTTTGCTAATGTCCCCACTACTTTACCCTAGTGGGGACATCAGCAAGCCTTCTGAGTCAGGCTTACTGTTGGGTGCCCTGGCTCAGCCAAGTAGATAGCTAGGTAAGCTGGCAAGCACCTGACACAGCCATGTAGATTGCTAGGTTGACAGAGGGCTGCCAAGTAACCACTGGTGGGTGGTGGTGATGGAGGTGCAGAGGAATGGCCTCCAGCAAGGGATAAGTTGCTGATTTCCAGAACTAGGAGGATCCTGGTCTGTGGTTCTGGTGGATCAGCTTAAACTCTCTTTGACCAGCAGCCTCAATGGCCCAAAGAGTCAATGTCAAACTTGCAGGGCTCCCAGTTTGAACCCAAGCTTTGACTAATTGAGCCTTGGAAGAATGCATGTCCAGTATTTTCCTTCCTTCTCCCTTCCCTAAGATGCATTAGGGAAACATACTATCTTATGTGGCTGGAAGCAGGCACACACTTAGAGCCCAATCCTACTTAACCACTGGTGTGGCAATGCCAATGTGGTGCCTGCTGAATCCTATGAGGGGCATTTCAGCATGTGGAGCAGTGGTGTAGCTAATGAAAGTGTTGCCCGGTGCAGAGGGCAACGTGATGCCCCGGATGTGATGTCACATCAGGACATTGTGACAGCACGCCTGGGATTTGATGAAAAGATGAAAAAACGAAGGGGCACATAATTCCCATGCAGTGGGCCCCCTCCTGCTCCCCCAAGCACACAGTTACCTCACAGTCACCAAGCAGTCACCACACATTCATTCATATTTTCACATTTTTATACTACCCTTCTTCCATATAAACATCAGAGCACCCAGTCCAAAAGCCACATTCATACTCAGAACCGAGGTGGGGTGTGTGGGAAGGAAAGGAAGAGCTCCTTATAAATAGAGCAGCCACTCCAAAATCACTGTTAGGGCGTTTTTTTCTTTTTTGGGGGGGGGAGGGGTTCCTTACAAACAGTGTAGCCAATCTACTCACTGTTAGAACCAAGGGGGGGGGTTGAAGGTAAAGCTCCTTGCAAATGGATCAGCCACTTCAAAATCATGGTTAGAACTGAGGGAGGGAAGCTCCTTACAAACGGAGCAGCCAATCAGTAGTCACTGTTCGAACCAACGGAGTGGGGAGAGGGAGGGAAGATTTCCTTACAAAAATGGGGCAAACACTACCTTTGATGCTGCTCCCTCAAGAGCAGCATCTTGGCTTCTCTGCAAGCCTCGTTCCAACCCATGTGGTGCTCCTGAGAGCCCTGCAGTTGCAGAAGAGCTCTGGAAGTCTACGTGTGCTCTGGGAGCCTAGAGGGGGCGGGGCTTTGCCAGAGCTGCAGTCTCTCGTTCTCCTGGTTGTAAGGGAGCTCTGAAAGCCTTGTTGCCCCCCTAAGCTTGTAGCCCGGTGCAATTGCACCCCCCTGCACTTCTTTAGCTACGCCCCTGATGTGGAGGCTTCCTCCAGATAGTGGAACATTTGTTCCTCTGCCCAGAGGTAAACCTATGCTGGGTTGCCAGGTCTACCCAAATCTGCACCAGCCCTATAGCTGGCACAGATCTTCATAGGTCTGGGTTGGGGGATCAAAGCTGGAAGTAGGTTAGGATAGTGTATATTGCTACTGTTGATATCACCCACCCCATCTTGGCCCCAATTCGCCCTCATCTCTGCAACATCACCTCCCCACCAGTGGTGGGATTCAAATAAATTAACAACCAGTTCTATGTCCTTCAGGGCAGCTGCTGCCTTTCTTCCCTCTCCCAACCTAAAATTAGCAACCGGTTCTGCAGAATAGGTGAGAACTGGCTGAATCCCACCCCTGCTCCCCACTCACCGCCCATTCCACATCCTCCCTGTCTCCCTCCAACCCTCAGTGCTGACTTTCCAATGTTGATGGTTTCCCCTGGTTCACTGGAGCACAGACCTGACTGCTCACTGCTTGTGGTGGCAGCCAGGCTGCGCCGGTCACATTTGTGACAGCCATAAAAGGCTTTATGCTACCAGAATACTCCTTCCAGGAATGTAAGGCCCTAGTATGTTTGGGCCATATATAACATGTTCTCTCCCAAACCTATATGTCTCATGCTTTACTATATGTCTCATGCTTTGACTTTTGCCAATAGATTGATACATAGAAGATGCTGTTGACCAATTCAGAGTGCAAACCTAAACTGTGCCAGATTAGTGAAGCCAGCGGGCCTGTGCCAAATCCAGCACAGCTTTGGTGCATTGGGGAGCCTCCCAGGGTAGTGGCACATACACACCCTTGCCCCAGGGGAGGTGCCAGCCTTTCCATTAGTTTACTCAGCTGAGGAAGCCTCACATCCCGAATCAGGGCCTCACAGCCTGGGGGCAGGGGTCTGGTTGGCTGTATCCTATCTCCGTCCCCTCCCCAGCTGGCACACCTACCAGCCCACCCTCCCCACACCCAGAACCACTCTTGCAGCAGCTGAACTTGGCTGCTGCAGGAAAGATGCTGCAGCGCCTTTGCCCTGTGCCATTGGGCCAACGCTGCTGCTAGTGTCAGCACTAGCGCCAACGTTGGGGTGCTGGTTAGCACCCCCACATTGCATCGGCCCAGTGTCAATCTTAGGATTGCACCCTCAGTGTCATACATTTGCCCTATTTTTTAGCACTTGCCCTATATTTGCCCTATATATATATTTATATATATGTGCTTCCTACCAGATCAGGTGGCTATCAAGATAAAATTGCTTACAACTGACTGAAGCCTTTAAAGTCCTGTTACTATCATTTGAAAATGGCATGGTTATTATCATTTGAAAGTTCCCAAGGTAACTTTTTAGTTATGGAAACACAGGAGTGCTACAAGTTCTTATTCTGCTATTGCTAAGCCTTAGCAGCCATAGAGCAACAGATCTACTCTTGTTCACCGGCAGATTTCCATCATGCTCATATTACTCAGACTTGTTTTTACTACCACAATGTTAAAATGTACTAGAAATATTTATATTGTTTTAGCTGCACACTGATACTATGACAGAGTTTCCACCAAAGCAAAAGATTTTAAAAATGTATCTCCCCAAACCCAGAAACCTAAAAAATGATCCAATCCCTATTTATAAAAGTTAAAATTTATAAGAGTGATACGGTATGGCTTGGTTCTTTCATTAAGGGTAAAATAGGCACAAGCAAACATAGTAAAGGATGCAAGGCAGAAACTGACGGAGCTGATTCTGAAGAGGCAGACAGAGCTCAGGGGTCTCAATGCATGGATGAGATGGTAGTGTCAGGAAGAGGGGTTTAGGTTTGTTAGGCACTGGGGAATGTTCTGGGACAAGCTGGGCCTGTACAAGACGGACAGGCTTTACTTGAACCAGAATGGAACCAGGCTGCTGGCGCTTAACATTAAAAAGGTGGCAGAGCAGCTTTTAAACTGATCCCTGGGGGAAAGCTGACAGGAGCCGAGTGGCGTCCGGTTCGGAACTCCTCATCCCTATGGGAGGAGGAGGGTGGAGAAGTACCACAGAGTAATGGTGGAGTAAGAAATAGGACTGCAAGTGTGAAGGGAAGTGACAGTTGGTTCAGTAGAGAGGTGAAGAAAAGGGAACAAGTAAGAGTCCCTTCTAGGTGTAGTTATGCAAATGCCTGAAATCTCCAAGCAAAGATGGGGGAACGGGAATATTTGGTGGCTAGGCAAAACATTGATATAGTGGGCATAATGGAAACCTGGTGGAATGCAGAGAACCAGTTGGATACAGTAATCCCAGGCTATAAACTCTACAGGAGGGACAGGGAAGGGCATGTTGGTGGTGGGGTGGCCATCTACAGTATGTCAAAGAAGGGATAGAATCAGCGGTGGGATCTGGGAATAAGGAAGCGGAATGCTGGGCAGGGCTTACACGTGATTGGCAGCCCATCCGTTCCGTTCCGCGGCTGGCCTGGCCTCGGGGGGACTGCCCCCGGTTGGCGCGGCCCACCGCTGCTCGCCCAGGCACCTGGTGTGCCCCCCACCCGCCCCCCTGGTGAGTAGGCCCCCCCGAGGCCAGGGCAGCTGCAGAACCGAACGGACGGGCTGCCAATCACGCTAAGTCCTGCCCACTGTTCCACTTTCTTATTCCCAGATCCCATCACTGGATAGAATCCAGCAGAGTAGGAATTGAAGGTGGGCCTAATTCCACATAGAATCACTATAGGTTAAACTACCAGGCCAAAAGAGCGATGTAAAGGTGAGGGTGTGCCATCCTCCAGATCTGGATCTGAGAAACTATTGGTGCAAACATATGGTAAGGTGAAGCAGATGACAACAGCTGTGGTTTGTGAGGGGCCTAAGGAGGTGGCAGATTCACCCCAAGCCTGCCATCACATCTCCCTGCACCCTTCCCTCACAGCTGTGGACAGAAGCTGCATTGCTTTGCTTCCCACTTGCCCAAGCAAGAAGCAGATCACCACCCTCTTTGCCTTGCTCCTACTGTAGTTTCCTGAAAGCCAGAAGTGCAAGACTTCCAGTTATATTTACCAGGACAGTGCATGCCATCCCTTTAAGTGGACATCTTGCACTTCTGGGTTTGACAAAACCACAATAAAGTTTCCTTTTCTACAGACCTCAGTGTGGGACAGCACTTCAAGTCACACCACCCTACCTGAAAATCAAAACTGGAGAATGTTTGATTCATTTTCTAATCTCTGCCTCACATGAAGGCCCTGACATGGGAAGTCCTCACTGACATGTATGCGGAAGGATTATTTGCATAATCGAGTTCCACCATCAGGAGATTCCAGTGTTCTGTATGTGACAAGGAGTCTTTAGAGACAGAGTCTCCAAATGGTTATGCCAAATGGAATCAAAAACTCTTTTCAACATGTAATATTGGATCTGGCTAACAAGAAATATTACATGAGAGATCAAACAGTCAAATAGTGGGTTCTTATTTCATTTAGATTATCCAGATAAAAAAGCACCCTAAACTCTCAAACGATCAAGAAAGACATATTCTCAATGTCAACTTCTGTTTCAAAATAATATATTTGTTGGTGAATCCTTCTAAATTTTTAACATTGTTTACAGCTTCAGATGGATGCAAAATGTGAAAAAAGCAACAACAAACATTTGGATCATCTACAGGTTTTCCCAAAAGAAAAATGGAAGGAATTGAGGAAAAGAATAGAGTTGAATGCAACCCATGTGAAAAATTATTAGAGGGATGTACCATGCATTAAGACAGAAGAATCCTGTCAGTGCTTTAGGGTGCAGTCCTCACCAACTTTCCAAGCATTGAGTTACCTCTGTAGCTCTGAGGTAAGGGAACAAACATTCCCTTACCTTGAGGAGGTAAGGACTGCCCCCCCCCGCCACAATTGCAGGATGCAGCACATGTTCCATTGGCACAGCTATGTCAGTGCTGGAAAGTTGGTCAGTTATATGTATTATCCCCACCTGGCTTCTGTGCCCTGACTACTGGACTTTCACAATCTCAGGTTAGATTGAGCTCTACTTTTAAGGTCACAGCTTAATCTCACTCTTACTTAAACTTAAACCTGCTTAGACTCAACCTTACAACCTTACCTTTAACTGTAACTAACTTTAAGGTGAAAACTTACTTAAATTTACTTAATATAATACTAAACCTAATAAAACATGTAAATTGTAGATTTACAATTTAGAAGAAACACTTACCTTCTTCTCCTTGCACAGATCCTTCTTCCTCCTTCTCCTCATCCAGATGTGTAACTCGCTTGTCTCACCAGGCATTTTGTCACAGATGATGCAGTTTGTTACTGGACAACACTCGCTGTCAGGTTGGCCTAACCTGATGCAGGGGTTCTGGATTCAGCAGTGGAAGCCATTGCCAGTCCCACCCCTGCACAGGCCCACCCCTCTCCCATTTTCTAGTTCCAACCCTCCCTGCCTCTCCCCCTGCCCTCAATCCACTTACTGGTTACTAGCACTGCTGGAGCTCCATGGCTCTTCCACTCAGTGCTGCAGCTGGGTGCTAATAAGTGCCAGCGCAGAGCCAGTGCTCCCTCCTGCTGTGGTGTCATGAAATGTTTTATGGCATTTATGCTTTATAGCAAATTCAGAACACGTTTAGCCTGCAGTAAGTGCCACTGGAATTATGGCCCTCAGGATTGGGCCCTGAGTTATAATTAGTCTGAGTGAATTACAACTTTCATTATTGATTTTTCATAGGGAAACCTGCCCCTAAGAAAGATTACTAGGTCTTTTGCAAGTATTTTGCTCTCTCTCTCTCTCGCTCTCTCTCTCTCTCTCTCTCTCTCACACACACACACACAGGTAATATTGGCAGTTTAGGTGGCTGCCAGAATTTGAGATGAGCGGTGGTGGTGGAATTCAGTGATATCCAGGATTTGGCAAATATATAATTATTCCTCCCCCCCCCAATATATTTCAGTATATGGTAGCCATATGCAGCTGGGCTGATCACTCTGCATGTGCTAAGTATAGCAAATTCCCTTCCTTTAGTGGGGTGTTGACTTCATTAGAATTCACTGCAAACTCTGTCATCCAAACAAATTATAACTCATGGGTCCTAGTACAAGGCTGTCATAGAAAGTGTTTCAGAAAGCAAGAAAGAAGCTCTTTATCAACAGCTCTAAAAGAAATATTTTGTTACCAAGCTAGTGTCCTTGTGCTGATACATTATATTGGATAAACATTTGTTCCAGTTTTTCCTAAGCTTGTAAAATGTGAGTTAATAGAACCAAGATTAGTGTGTTTCTTGCTGTTATTATGCAATGGATAAAATAACTGGGATTATCAGTGTAAAAGTATGTGTGTGTCAAAAGTATACTACGAATGAAGTAATTACAAATCTATCCTTATAGGATAAACACAGGGTACTACTTCCATGCTCTTCCTTCCAATCCAGATATTAATGAATCTGCTCTGATATCAGTCGTTGAGCAAACTTAGTCGTTGAGCAAACTTTGCTGCCTGTGGCAGACAGTTCAACCTGGTAACTGACCAAAAGGATTGTTCATGAACATGCTAGCAGTTTAATAGCAAGGGTCATTTGAATAAGGATCAAGGTAGACATTAAGGTAAACATGTAGTTTGGCTCTGTGTAGGGTCGGTGGGCTGACTGATGAAGCAAGTTGCAACATTTGTGTAGAGTGTGGGATTTATGGGGTGGCAAAATCACTGCTGCATTAAAATTGCTCAGCCTTATCACTGTTCCTGGATTGACCATGCTGGCAGAACAAGCAAACCACTCTGCCCCCACTGAAGCCTGAGCCTCCTGTGCAGGTCAGCTGGAAGCTAAGTCTCACCTCTTCTCAGGCCTGTTCCCCAGGCATTGCATTTTCTCCTCTCCTATTCCCTATTAGCCCCCTTTTCAGCACCATTTATTTTCCCAGAGTTACTTTCCTCCTACTTTGCCTTCTCACTTCTGCCCTTTCCCCCAACTTTTCTCCTCTGCTTTCCTCCCTATTCCCACTTAACATGGACTCGCTTTCTATCTCCTTCCCTTTCTCAGGCACATTGCCTTCTCTCATGAGTGCCGTCGACCTCCACATCTGCCCCTTCCTCACACTTGCCAGCAGGGTCTGGAGGAAGGAACCTATTTATATTTATGTATTGACATTACAAACTGCATTCTACCGTTCTTCAAATTCTATCTTTCTTCAAATGGATAAGGTGGCTCAGGCAAGCTTTATTTTGCCTCTGCCTTCGCTTGTTCCAGCTTGGACTTCCTTGCCACAACCATGGCTGCTTTGGAAATAAATAACCTCATTGGAAACTTTCCTCCTGAAATGGGAGGAAATCAAGCCTATTAGGCGATTTCTCTAAGTGTCTCTTTAAAGGTGAGACCAGACTCCCAAGACTGAGAAGTTCATTTTTCTGGCATGCATTCCCGTTCCTGCTGAAGTGAAGTCCGCAAACCCTCCTGGTCCACCAATCCCCTCTACAGGACCCCTTGCTATAGCTTACCCAAAGTTTAACATTGAAGAAAAAGAATTCCAGCTAGACTTTGAAGTTGCAGAAAGAGAAATACATTTTACTCATGTGTAGGACATCAGTAAATTGGATACAAATGCAATATGCCACCAAGGAGACCACAGAACTTGTGCAATTTGTACATCTGGGTTTGGTTAGTTATATAGTTGAACATGCAAATGTGGAATTGACAACAACAAATAATAACATTGGAAAATTGCTATTGGCACTTTTGGTGAGGTGAGATGTTTGATTGGTGGTCCTGTTTTGCTGCTGCTCCCCGTCCCCTCCAGTGTGACCCCAATCAAGGGTCAGGGAGGAGTGATTACAAAGCAAACATAGGTACATTTAGATTTACAATATGGTTGGCACATTTAAACACAAAAGCAGAAAGAAGATATTTAAACCAGACACATTTAGCCACAAGTGCTTGACACATTTGATTGCTTGATACAACAGTTATCAATGTGGTAAGTAAGGAAGTACAGGAAGATGCAAACTAAGAGTTAGAATCTTTCCCTCCCCACCTGACCTAATCATTTTGATAAAAGGCTATTTTAGAGTGGCCGGAAAGGAGTTTGCATTTGAATAGTACAGTAGTGGTGATAAGATTAACAATGGGTGAAGGCAGGGATAGTCTTTTTCTGTTGCTGCTTTAAACTTCAGTGGGGAAACCCTTTGTCTTAGCTTAAAGAAAGACTTTTCAGGTTCCTTTAGCTCCTAGGCAGATTAGAATAGAATTAGGCAGAAGTTTGTTCTTACTATGTTCTTGTGTCAGATATCAGATTTGCATTACAAGACCCTGAGGGAGGGAGACATTCGAATGTCCCTTGGCACCAATTCTTAATCGTCTGCATTGTTTTGTGCTATCTCCCGAGGATCACCTCTGTGACCTCTTTGCAGGGTAGCAGCTCAGAACTCCCAGAATGAAATCCAAAAAGGAGTCAGACTTGTACACGTTTAAGGGAAGGAGAGGGTGTTCTCAGAACTGCCCTCCTCTCGATGGGGTCCATACCTGTTTCCATCACATCCTGGTCTTACCCCTTCACCTTTCCAGGTCCTCCATCTGACCATAATGAACATAGCAATCACAAGTATTACCTATAGGCCAAAATAACCACAATGGGGCACAGAGCTATGCCAAGGAGGCTCTTAACAGCTGGACCTCAGCCAAGAAGTGTTTTCCCACCAAGAGTTGCTGCTGGCTGCTATTATTATTGCCAGAACCTCGCTTTTGCTGGAGAGTTGAAAGTGGTCTGTGGGAGCTCGGAGCATCTTGGCTGGGCTAGGCTGTGTGCTCACAGCCGGGTGAAGGAGGCATAGCGGTTGCAACTGGGCTGGGCTGTGTGGCCTGCAGGCCGGAGAGGAGCATGGTGGTTACAGCGTGGCTGCAGGCACACAGCCCAGACAGGTGGAGGAGCATGGTGGTTTCTGAGAGAATCACCAGGGCGGGGGTCCTCCTCCTCTAAGACAAACAGAGGCCATGGAAGGTAATCTGAATTGAGATCCTGACAATGATAAAGGTTAAAGCCCTCCTTTCTCATGCCACACAGGTTAGATTGGGGTCCCTCTCCAAAAAAGAAAAATGTAAGCCTGTCAGGGCACATATAGTATAACCCTTATTGGGCCCACAGGAAAATAGAAAAAAATAGTTTTATTACTGGGAACACAAAATCACATGGCATTCATACATGCAAGAAAATATTGTCTTTCAAAATTCAGTTTAAACTGCAAATCTTCCTTTCCTTAGAGTAGTAAAAAAGGCAAAGCTATTTTATATACTACATATCTGTAAACAGACACGTACGTGCATCATTTAACGTGTAATCATTTTTAGCCATTTAACTTTATTATTAGCCTGTGAACCGCTTTGTGAACTTGTGTTGAAAAGCAGTATATAAATACTTTGTAATATAAATGATAATGAGTATATCCATCAAACATTTATACAACTAATTACGAGCATTTATACAACTCGTTAGCATTTATATTGTGAACTTAAAGCCTAGATAGACCTACAAAATCCACAAAACTGGCTTCCCACAGAGGACCAACAGGATTTATACAAAGTGAACATACTGCATGGAAACTGGCTGGAACTAGCTGCTTTGTTAATGTTTTGAGTAGCTGCAATGGAGCTGACCTTTTATAAAATGGAAGTTAGCCAGACATTCAAAATCATAGCAATTATGGGCCCAGTTTATGGCACCTCATAGCTCATAAAGCTTAGCAGTTTATGATTTAACAATATATGGAAACTATGCTGTAAATGGGCATGTTTCTGATGAAGAGAAATTGAAACCAGTCTGAAGGAGGTCTTCCAGCTGCTGAGTACTCTTCGCAGCTGAAGCCAGGCTCAAGTGATTGCTGCACACTTGGTGCTCTGATTTCCATAGCAGCAGGAGATTCTGATCTACTGCTTTCTTATAAGAGCTTTTATTTTATACAATCCAAGGAATTCCTTGTGCAGTGAAAATACTATTTATTTTATTTTTCACATTTTGTTATGACCCTTCCTTCAATGATCTCAGGGTGGTGTACATGATTCCTTTCCTCCTTTTGTTTGTACAACAACCCCGTGTGGTAGGAGAGTCTGAGAGATCATGATTGGCCCAAGGTCACTCAGAAAGCTTTATGACTGAGAGGGGATCTGAATCTAATCGGGCTCTTCCAGATCCGAGTCCAACTCACAGACTATTACATCATACATATTGCAATACAAGAGGGACCCAGCATGGCCTTTTTTGTGAAATTGAACTGTGCTGTACTGTGTACACTATACACATACAGTATGTGTCAGAAGAAGGGAAGAATATGGATGAGGGAGATGAGAACAATTCGAGGCTCAAGGATTTTCTCAGAGAAACAATCTCATTCTAACAGTTGATTTAACAACATTAAAAGGAAGTCTTTACACTCAAGGCTGTCTGGGCACACACACTGAGAATCAGCTTGATGATATTCTTGACAGTGACATGAGCAGAGAAAAAGGATGTTTAATATATGCTTATTTTACCGATAACTGAGTGTTCAAAAGCATTGGGATTTTTTCAGTCTGTTTAAGCAGAGTTGAAACATATTTTCTTTTTTCTCAAATGCATTGTTTGCTACATACATCTCTCAGCTTCTATATCATGTCTGAAAATTTCTACTCTTTAACAGAAGTAATTTAAAAGATATTCACCTTGGGAATTATTCTGTTTGTATGAGCATGAGTCTAAATGCATATATGTGTGTATGGTAGACTTTCTGCTTATCTAGTCTTTCCTGCTTCCTTCTTCCAGCTTGTCTGTCCTTCTTGCAAGGCTTTGTAAGCATCCATGTCATGTGGCAAATTTCAGGAGATTCAGGAGGATAATTTTGTTTCCTGTAGCAACACTGGTGTGCTCCAGCACACTGTTTGGGAATTACTGCCCCAAATATTTTTCCCCTGTGTGGCTACCATCCAACAGCTTGAACACCTATCACCACTACTGTGAAAGTTTGAGTGCACAGAACACATACAAAATTCTGGCTGCACTTGGATGGAAAGCATCTAGTGAACTGAGGGTTCTGTGAGTTCCTCTCACAGAACAATACTGTAAAAACTCTATTGAAAAATAGTGGTTTATGGCTAGCCTGCCTGTGTAAACTGCTTCTGTGTAAAAGCACAGAAAAGCAGTATATAAATAAACAAATAAAAATCAGACACCCTTGGACTCATTAATCCATTCAAATCCTTTTAAAGATAGCCATTTTGTTTTTAGACATTCTAAAGGCTGGTTTCTCACAAATATCAGAAGTCAATCAGCAGCCAAACAGAATTTCATGATGTGGATTTCAGAAATATTTTTCTGCAACCACAGTATATTCTAGACAAGGTAACCAAATTACTATTTTAGTTTACTAAATGCAGGTATAACTGTAATTATAGTGTCTTAAATAATTTCTAACTCAAGATGAATTATCTACTCAATCCCTGCCTGGGAGTTTCTAGCAGTTCTAAGTAGAGCTCTCTAGCAAGTGTTTAATAATCCCTTTTAGGACAAGAGCAAAGAGTTTACAGATGGTACATTCAGATTGGGAGAAATTATCACCCACCAATCAGCTATTCTTGCCTAGGATCACTTCATATTTGTGATGCATATTCATCTGAAATATGATTTCAGATATGGCCTGATTTAATCTTCATACAATCTATATATATAAAGAAGAGCGTATGTGTGTATGTATGTCCCACATAGGCTCTGCAACGCCTGGACCGACTCGCGCCAAACCCAGCACGCGGGTGCCTTGGCCCCCGAGACCATCGCTGTGGGGGTTTGGAACAGCTCGCGCTCCCACAAGCATGGGTAAAAGCGAATTTGTGGTTTTCTATGGGTGGCTATGGGCTGAGCCACTGCATTCCGAGGCTCTGATGATGTCATGATGAGATGCAAAGTACATGCAAATGACATGTGGAATCTTCAGGCAGCAACTGAACTCTGTACAGTTGAAGACAAACAGCAGCAAAAAGGTTTCCCGCAGGGAAACCTATACAGGGCCATCTGAAGTGGCAGTTGCACCCATTTCCAAAAAACGTGTTGTGTGGCTGGTGAGTCTGGTGAGATGGGGGGACAGGACTCCCGCGTGACAATGTTGAATAACCAATAAGATCTACAAATAACACTGGGGGATCAGGGATGAGACCCATAACCGCCCGGGGAACACCAGGTAAATTTAAAACAACAAAACACCCTTCCAAGAGTGGGTTTGCACAGCCAGACAACAAACACTGGGGGGGGGTCAAGGATGCGACAAATAAACACCCGGGCAATGCCGGGTACATAAAAAAACACGCCCGGGGGTGGCTGAAAACCACTGGGGGGGGGTCAGGGATGGGACATATAAACACCCAGGCGAAGCCGGGTACATAAAAGCTAGTCTATCTATATAAAGAAGAGCGTATGTATGTGTGTATGTATGTTCCACATAGGCTCCGCAACGCCTGGACTGACTCACGCCAAACCCGGCATGCGGGTACCTTGGCCCCCCGAGACCGTCACTGCACAGTTTTGGAACGGCTCGCACCCCCACGGGCGGGGGTAAAAGCAAATTTGTGGTTCTCTACGGGTGGCTATGGGCTGAGCCACTGCATTCTGAGGCTCTGATGATGTCATGATGAGATGCAAAGTACATGCAAATGACATGCGGAATCTTCAGGCAGCAACTGAACTCTTTACAGTTGAAGAAAAACAGCAGCAAATAGGTTTCCTTGCAGGAAACCTATACAGAGCCATCTGTATGGCTGGTGAGTGGGGGGGGGGGGTCAGGGATGGGACATATAAACCCCTGGGCGCAAATAGGTTTCCCGCAGGTAAACCTATACAGGGCCATCTGTATGCCTGGTGAGTGGAATGGGGTCAGTGATGGGACATATAAACACCCAGGCGAAGCCGGGTACATAAAAGCTAGTCAGATATAAAAAGGTAAAGGTCTTTTACCTTCGACTATGACCGAATGGTCTAATTGTGACCGACTCTAAGGGGCGGTGCTCATCTCCGTTTCTAAGCTGAAGCCAGTGTTTGTCCAAGGACAAGCTTCCATGGTCGTGTGGCCAGCATGACTATATGCCAAGGCGCACAAAACACCATTACCTTCCCACCAAAGTGGTACCTATTTATCTACTCGCATTTTTAGGTGCTTTCGAACTGCTAGTTTGACAGATATAATCAGGCAGGTACAATCAGATATAGAATGAAGCCAAAAAGCCTTATGACAGATGTGTCTTCAGACTTCATGTCTCTTTCCACCTTGACTAGTTACTTCTTGGGGTGGGGGACATTTGATATTTTTCAGGTCAATGTTACTAGCATGGAAAAACCTTTAGTAATGAAACCTTTTATCTGCTTTTCAATATAAAATACCCAAGATGACTAACAAAATCAGAAAAAATGAAAACAATTACTGGTAATTAAAGCATAAAGATAAATTTAGAATCAATGAACAGTATTTGTATACCACTTTTCAACACAAAGTTCACAAAGCGGTTTACAGGTTAATAATGATGATGATGATGATGATGATGTTAAATGGCTCCCTGTCCCAAAAGGGGTCACAATTTTAAAAAATGCCATCAGCAACAGCCACTAGAAAAGACACTGTGCTGGGGTGAAGAGGAACAAATACTCTCCCGCTACTAAATATAAGAGGAACACAACCTGAAAAAGTGCCTCTTGCCCAGTTAGCATGCGTAGCAGAATGACAGTTTAAAAACAATAGCATGACAATATGACGTTTAAAAACATGAAATCAACAGGTCATAGCAGCAAACTAAACATCACAACATGAACAAAGACATCTTCATCTTCTACCAGAAAGTTGAAAGAAAGGATGATAGCAAGAATCATAGAATTGGAAGAGACCTACAAGGTCCCACCCCTGCCTGTAGCAGGAAATCCTACTAGAGCATTTCCAGCAGGTACTTGTTAAGCCTCTGCTTGAAAGTCTCCAGTGAGGGAGAATCTACTATGTCCCTTGGCAATCTATTGTCATACCATCCTTATCATCAAAAAATTCTTCCTGATGTCCAACCAGAATCTCCTCTCTTGCATTGAGCCTAGTTCTACTGTCAAAGGCAAATGAGAATAAATTTGTCCCTTCTTCCTTATGACAGCCCTTCAGATATTTGAATGGTGCTATCATATCCCCTCTCAGTCTTCTCTTCTCCAAGCTAAACATGCTCTGTCCTTTAGAATTATTGTGGGATGTGGGTGGTACAGCGGGTTAAACCACTAAGCTGTTGAGCTTGCTGACGGAAGGTTGGCAGTTCAAGACCATGTGATGGAGGGAGCTCCTGTTGCTTGTCCCAGCTCCTGCCAACCTAGCAGTTTGAAAGCACCTAAAAATGCAAGTAGATAAATAGAGACCACTTTGGTGGGAAAGTAACGGCATCCCGTGCACTACAGCATATGGTCATGCCAGCCACATGACCACAAAAACTTGTCCTTGGACAAACCCTGGCTCTTCGGCTTAGAAACAGAGATAAGCACCACCCCCTAAAGTCGGTCACGCCTAGACCATTCGGTAGTGGGGAAACCTTTACTGCACAACTACTTGCAATGCAATCCTAGGGATGTCTACTCAGGAGTAAATTCTATTGTGTCCAATGGTACTTAGTCTTAGGTAAGTGTGCATAGGATTGCAGCCACACTCAATTACTTGAATTAAACTTACAGGAGCCATTTAGGATGTGTATGCTACACTTGTATGAACAACTACAATGAAACAAATTCCAAACTCAAACAAATTAAAACATAACCAAGTTGAACACTGAGAAGATACCAACTTGAAGCAACAGATTTGAACATAGCATTGAATTGCTATGAGAAAAACCTGGTTATAAAGTGCAGGGGAAAATAAAATATCAACATTGCAACAACCATTGAAGTTGTTCCCAAACGTTTTAGCACTGGGACCCACTTTTGAAAATGACAGCCTATGGGGACCCACCAGAAGGGATGTCATTAAACAAAAGTGACGTCATTAGAGACAAAAGGCAAGGCATGCTGGAATAATGAAACAAGGCACACTTCAAAGCTAGAACTCATTAAGCATATCTGCCTGGATCCAACTGGGAAGTAATAAAGGAATGCATGTCACCATGCCAAGCTCAGTTTACCTGCCTGAAGAGCTCTGCTGAGCTTGGTTTACCTGCTTGGGCTGGCTTCTGCAGAGATGTTGCAGAAGTTGGTTTCCCCTAAGTTGGTTTGTTATGTTCTTGCAAGAAATGGGCAAAGTGGCAGGGAACAGTATGTGTAAACACATACCTGCCTCTTCCCTCTGAAATACTTCTGCTCTGATGTGCCCTAATTACCCTGAGAGAAAAAGAACAGGATACACACACACAGGCTATCCATAAAGCTTAACCTTCAAGCATCATGAGCTCTTGCCCTTGACTAGAGAGTAGCCTAGCAGCACCTGAAGCTACTTGCAGAAAAAGAACCATGAGAGGAGCAGCTGGGGCTGCAAAGCAGCAGTCTGCATGGCCCCATCAAACTTGTTTGAGAGCAGATACACTGACATGGAAGCTACCCATTAAAATGCTCAAGGTTAGGACTGATTATGCCTAATCAGGCATATGTGCCTGGATCAACTTGGGGGTAATAAAAGAGCCTGTTTCTTCCCCACCAAATAGTTTGCAGTACCTCAGCACCACAGCCACCTGGAACCAGGCGCGTATCTGACCTGTAGCCCGGGGTGGCGGGAGCCATGGGCGCAGGGCAATGGCATGGTGTGACGCCATTGTGTGCAGTCTGCACAGGAAAGTGCACGCTTCTTGGCCTGCCCGCCCTCTCTCGCCTCCGTTACGCTGAAGAGCCAAGGGCAAAGAGACAGGAATTTCCAATTGTTATGGCAA
>JAJKFI010000308.1:177639-213311 GCA_029204185.1 Lerista edwardsae
GTGCAAAACTCATAAACTCTGGAAGATCATTTTGTTACCCGGGCAACGCCGGGTAACAAAAAGCTAGTCTATATATATAAAAATGGACGTTTGTGTGTGTGTATGTATGCGGGTATGTATGTATGTATGTATGTTCCTTATACACGTCTCCATGCCTTGACTCACGGCCACGAAACCTGGCACACACGTTCCTTGCAGCCTGGAAGGAATCACTGCGGGGGTCAGACCCCCCCTACAGCCCCCCGTTTTTCAGGGAGGGGGCCGGATCATCAGGAACCAAGGGGATTGCATGGGGCTACAGGTCCGCTGCCACCCTGTGGTCACAGACGATTCTGCAGCAGCTCAGCTGAAACTGAGCAGAACAGAAAGTGAAACTAAAGTGCTTCGCCTGCGTGGCCTGAGTGGGCCAGGGAGGAAAGAGCAGGATCCACAGAGTTCCAGCAGCCAGTCGGATCTGAGAGGGGCCTATGTCCAGGGAGCTCACAGGCCACCTCTGCCTGTTTCTCATACGTCAGGGCTGTCCTGCTACAGGGCCTGCACACAGTAAGTGGGACCTTCAGATTGCTCTCTTAGGTTAGGGTGTCCCTGTTTCCTCATTCATTTCACAGTGATACTGTGCGTTTGGGGTTCCACGTCAGCAATACTGTGTTCTTTCAGGGACGAGTTCTATATGTCTATCTATGGATCTCACTATGTCATACTTTTGAGGGAGGTTTGTATATTTGTGTGTATGTTCCACCATTACTCTGGAACGCCTGGAACCCTGTGCACCACACGTGGTACACTTATTCCGTGCGATCTGGGCAGATATACTGTGGGGGTAGGGCCCCCCTTACGCCCCCAGAGGTGGGGGTGCACTGCAGGACCAACTCATTCCTCCTCCTAATAGAGCCTGGGGATAATTTCTGCCCCCGGGCAATGCCGGGTCACAAAAAGCTAGTCTCCAATAACAGAGAGAGAGAGAGAGAGAGAGAGAGAGAGAGAGAGAGAGAGAGAGAGAGAACATGCAATGTGAGCCAATCTGTCAACCTACTCCTCCTGACCTGCTTCCTTAGTAAAAACCGACGAGCTATTGTAAGAAAACTGAGAGCGCAATCCTAACCTGGATTTAGCCCAGCACACACATGTGCACCATCCTTCTTGGCTCCAAGAGTGGTTCATATTCAGATTTTTTCTCTCTGAGCCAATTGTAAATTAGCCTTTCAAGGATCTTGTCAGCTCAACCAGCAAACCTGTCCTCGACAGAGACCATAAAAACCAAGACAACAAAGTTGAAGTTTAAGGCTTGTATTGAAACAAAAAGGATTCCTCAAAAGAACCAAAAAACAAGGTGCAGATAGCAGCAAAAAACAACAGCAAAATGATACACAATTCAATCAGCAGTTGGCATACATGGAAATACTAGAATAGATGGTAGCTTGTAAAGTATTCCCAACACAGTTCTTAACATCTTCTTATTTCAGGTACACAGTTCAGATGACGTACTGTAGTACACAGAAAACTCCCCTCACTTCTCTCTTACTTGATAAACTTAGTAGAGACTGCTCAGTAAAAAACTAGCAAACATAACAACTATCTAGCAAACATAGTGACTAGCAGGAAACACCTAACTAGTAAAGGTAGCTTCTCAGCACACTGCCTTTATACCATTCTTACAGTTATTAACCTCAGGTGTGTGATTACTTTACCTGTTAACTGTCACCTATCTTTAGCCCATAGCCAGTGGTGGGATCCAGGGGGTTCGCCCAGGTTCCATAGAACTGGTTGTTAAATGGCTGGGCCCTGCCCACTCGCTTACCTCGACTGGCTTCAGGTTTTTTTTTGCTCCGGCTATGACGTCATATAACCGGTTGTTAATTTATTTGAATCCCACCACTGCCCATAGCTAATACATATCTTCTGATGTTACTTCCACTAGCTTGATCTCTTAAAGCTATAAAAATTCTTTTTAGGCTTTTTACTTTCAAACGTGCTTTACAGTGGCCTTTGTGCCAGCCACACTGTGCCGGCCTAACTCCAGATTAGAACTGCATCCTCAAATAAATTCCCAAGGTGACCTTGAGTTGTTTTTTGGAAGTTGATTGAAATGCATAAAGCATCTAAGCAAACAATACATTCTGTTCCCCCCAGTTAAGTTAATTTTTCTTCTGAAAGTTATATGCACTAAAAGTCATATAACCTGAGGTGCTATATCTTATCATAAATCAATGTATATTTAATCAAAATGAATTTGCTTTTGTTTTCATGTGGCATTGTATATCGATGGCATTATACCCCATCAATGTAATGAGGCCACTTGTACTTAATTAACTCGACATGGTAATTCTGCCCCCATCCCTTTTTGCCTTTTGGTTATACTGAGATTTCATATAACATTGATGAATGATCGGTACCTGCTTTTCAAATAGGTCAAGCTAAAAGGGACAGTTGTAAATTGATTTTTTAAAGAGCAATTTAATTATTCTAAAATTTCAATTTAGTTGCAAGGTTTCCTGAAAAAGAACATGAAGAACCTCAGTGTTCAGGTATAAAGGTGAAGAATTTGCATAAATATTTGGGGCTCCTAGGAATTGTTGGGGGGACACATTGTGGTGCTCTGGGTTAAACCGCTGCTGCTGGGCTTTCTGACTGGAAGGTTGGGAGTTCGAGACCACGCAACGGAGTGAGCTCCTGTTGCTTGTCCCAGCTCTTGCCAACCTTGCAGTTCGAAAGCACATAAAAAATGCGAGGAGTTAAATAGGCACCACTTCGGTGGGAAGACTATGGCGTATAGTCATGTTGGCCACATGACCTCAGAAGCTTGTCCTCGGACAAACGCTGGTTCTACAGGAGATGAGAAATGGAGATGAGCACCGCCCCCTGTAGTTGGTCACAACTAGACCGTTTGGTTGTGGGGAAACCTTTATCTTTATGTCTTTATGGAATGGTAAGAGTAATAATTTATTGGCAGGTACAACAAACATTATGTCATTTGGAGCTGACATGGCAAGTATGAAGCAATTACAGGCATGCCCCAGTATCCACTGATGGTATCCACAGTTTCAGTTATCCATGGACTGGGACTCCTATTAAAAAGATACGTGAACATTAAACAAATCTCTCTTTTTTTACCTTGTTGTAGCACTGATGTTTCCCTATCTTTAAAAAGGCATCCCCAGTATCCACGGTTTCAGGTAGCCATGGTGGGCTCTGGAACGGTACGTTAAATTAGATTGCAACCAAACATTTAGAATCTGCATCATGGCTAAGTTTACAAGTTGGAACTTGTGCAAGTGTGCAAACAGAGGAAAGGGAGACAAATGGTCAATGAAAGGGAAAAAAAAGGAGTTGAGGTTTGGCCAAATCCTTTGTGTTTGATGTGGTAATTTTTCTAGTAAAATGAGTTGCTAGATAAATGGGTACCAAGATTGTATAAAACATGGTCTCGCTAATTTCCAGGAAAGGTACACTTTCAGGACGCAATCCTTACTTGAAGTTAGGCCAGCACAGTTCGGGAAGCAAAGTTTGGCTAGCACAAGGGACACCGTAAAGTATGTTTGGACCACACTTGGAGTCAGGGATGCCAGCACACCGATGCACGCCATTCTCCCTGACTCCGAGAGTGGTCCAAATGGTGGTCACAGTGGCCATTGTGCTGGCCAAACTTTGCTGACCTAACTCTGCCGGCCTAACTACAGGTTAGGATTGTGCACACTTTCTTTTTGCTCTACAGAAGAATTTTTAGGATGCAATCCTTAACACATATATCGCCTTCAATTCAATGAGACTTACTTCTGAGTAAACATATATAGGTGCTGTTAAAATTGTACTCTTTTTTTTTTACAATCATATCTAAGCTACACTCTCATTTGTCAGAAGAGTTTTACCATAAGTGTGAAAAAAAGATGATGAACATCAGATGACCTTGTGTTATTAGGTTCCTTTGAGTGAGGAAAATCTAAATTATACAGGCACAATCATTGTGCTCCATGCAAGGTCCCACATGGAGTTCAATCCAGTCTGCACAAGGGAAGGGTTGTGGAGGGTGTACTCTCAGAAAAGGCAGCTGCACCTGGACAGTCTAATCACAGAGCAATCTAAGCCTCTTGTGTCAACCCAGTCTTGTTGCGAAAAGACTGCCATAAAGCACATTTACACCATTTTAGAGGGGGTTAAGCCAGAAGGTAAGGCTGGCCTTCCAAAGCCAGCATAGGTGGAATGAGGCAGGAAGAATGGCTAAATGGGAAGGGCAGAGCATGGGTGGGCCCATGATGGGCTGGCCCCGGGAGTGGAGTGGAGGTAGAATCCAGCCTTTGGGTCAGTACAGATTCTAACTTCTGTTCCTGGCCTGGACAACCTGATTCAGCCACTCAGAATTGTGCCACCAATTTTGGCAGAACATCTCCAAGTCGCTGTTTCGGGGTTGCTGCATGCTACCTGGGGGAAGGGAATATTTTCACATCCAAGCCCCAGGCTGGATATCAATTGATCAATCAATCATATTTATATACCACTTTTCAACAAGGAGTTCACAAAGTGGTGATGGGGTGGGCATGCCTATTCCAGCCCAGTGTTTGGATTGCACTCTCAGGCTAGTAGCTTAATTTAGTTGGCTTTTTGAGGCAATTTGACTCACAGTGCCAGTTCAGTCCACAACAAAAGCCAAGAAGCTTTTTTCAAATAGCATTTCCTGCTGCGGGTCAACCATTATGTTGCATTTGATGTGAAAAGGCCAACATTTTTGAAGAAAGGTACAGTAACTGAGATGAATACAATTTCAGTTAGCAATGCACAGTTTATCTTTGACAAAATTGCCCAGGAGAGAGAAAAGAATTGAAGCATCTATCTCTGGCATCTCTTCCTTTAGAGTACAGATTCTGGGAATTTTGTTTTTGTTTGGTTTGGCTTTTACCGGGGTTAATATTAGCTTACTTCAGGGTTTCTGGAAACCAGATTATCTGAAATTACACTGAATTATTTAATTGTGTGGACAGCAAGTTGTTAGTATCGCTCTTAGTCAGATTGCACTCCTATATTGACTTCATTGTTCTGTTTCTGGCATGAACAGAAACAATTACCAAGCCAATAAAGGGCTAGGTCAAGTTGCATGGTATTGAAATCATGATAAGGGCAGTGACCTGGTTATGCTACAAATTAACTTGCTTCCTTGGCTGACTTATTTTAAAACAGTCCTTCTCATCCACAGTAAATACATGTTCTTTGATTAAAAAAAGCTTTCTGCATTTGATCCCCTGGGCATATGAAAATATATATTGTATCTCTTTTTGTTCTAGCTAATGTAGATATCAATAATGTCCAAATGTTAATTACAACAAGAACATTGTTGTTGAATGTTGTATGAAATACATTGTATGTTGTTGAAATACAAGAAGTACTCAGTACTGTTTTTCCCAAGAAAATACTTCTTGTATTTCAACAACATACAATTTAAAATTTTTTAAACATTTTAAAAAATGTATTAAATTTTAAAACAGTTTCTCTTTGTTTATTCCTTTAACCATGCTGGATGCATAGATTAAAATGGCAAATGGTACAACAAATGCTGCTGTGTCATGTACTGCTTTCATGTTCCAGTCTGAAACTTATTCAACTGGGTTGATTCAACTGGGAGGCCAATTTGCCAGCCAAGAGTGGAATATAATTCTCTAGAAGGTATGAATGGATGGAATTGATTTTGCCCACAAAATCAGTTTTGCTCAGACAAAGACTCACAAAGAACTCGCCATAAATGTTTGTGCAGGACTGAAGAAAATATTTTTTAAAAAAATAATGTAAATGTGTGAGAAAGCAGAAAGCTCTGAAGTGGGAAGGAAGGCTGGCATTGTTTGGTGATGCATTAGCAAGACACACAGAATGGCTTGATTGTACAGGGCCAATCAAAAAAAGACCTGTGGCTCCCCTTCCTGTCTTTGAGTGAGGAATTGGGCTGATCAATCAAAACTCATTCACAGTGTTCTGGAGCATCACAATCAAGCAGCTGCCAAGCAAAAGTAGGAACAAGAGGTGTTAGTTTGGCCACTGCCTGACTGTGGTGCTCCAGAGAGCCGGTGTGGACAGTATATAAGCTGAACCCCAGCAAATCCAAGTACAGGAATGGCTCAAGAACAGGAGTGGAATGCATATAATGTAGTCCTCCTCTGCATTCCCACCATTCTTGCTTAAGAGCTGGAACAGAAGTGTGCATGGGGATGTTGGTTGTGCCACTGTCCAAAGACAGCAGCTGGAGTACTGCAATTGGATAGTATTCAAGGCAATGTAATATATGTATTTGCAAATGCATGTCATGTCATTGATAGCCCAATCCTATGGCCTGCCTGTTGTACATACTTGTTGTACATACATGTGCGCAGCATGCTACCAGCTGCCATTTTGGACCTGCCACCACAAACAGTACATGGCTCAACCGAATGGCAGTGCCTGTCCCAAATCCCCTGGCCTTCCCAAATCACCCTGCATATGGGTGCAGGGCGCAGGGGTTAGCACGGAGGGGGATGAAAGGGTGTTTCTGGGCAGGGAGAGGGGAGAGCAGGAAGGGGTTCCAGGAAAGAAGGTGGTGGATCCTGGTGGCACATCCCTTATCCCCATCTCTTTGCCTGTTCCATCTTCCTTACTCTTCTTGTATTGGACTTATGACAGCTCTATGGCTGTCACAGATACAAGGAAACAAATCAGGGATGCAAAATTTTACCCTGAGGTAAGGGAACATAAGTTCCCTTCCCTTGAAGAGGGCTTTGTGTCTGCCCCATCACAGGATACAGTGTGTGCCCTGTTGACATGGCTGCATTATTGCTGGGTGAGTTAAGACTGAGCTTTGAAGCAGATTTCCAACTGGAAATGCCTCTTGTCAGAAATAGAGCCATACAAGAGGCATGATCCAGGTCACAACCTGGGCAGGCAAGTAAGTTTCCTCTTTCCTATACATCTATTTCACCATAAATACTTATTTGCATAAGGTTAACAATGAAATGGCAACACCAGTGACCTTGAGAACGGGGTCAACTTTGGGCGATTAGTTTGTTATTCAGTTGCTAAGTTGTGTTTGACTCTTCACGACCCCATGGACCACAGCACGCCAGGCCTCCCTGACCTCCACTAGTTTCCTGAGTTCGCCCAATTTCATGTTCATTGCTTCGGTGACACTATCTAACCATCTCAGCCTCTGCCGCCCCCTTCTCCTTTTGCGTTAATCTTTCCCAGCATGAGGATCTTTTTTAAAGAGCCCTCTCTTCTCATGAGGTGGCCAAAGTATTTGAGCTTCAGCTTCAATATTTGTCCTTCCAAGAAGCAATCAGGCTTGACTTCCTGTAGGATTGACCGATTGGATCTCCTTGCAGTCCAGGGAACTCTTAACAGTCTTGTCCAACACCAGGGAGGGCGTGGTTTGTTGGGCACAAAATGGCATCAGATTCCTAAGCTCTAGGACTGTTGCCAACTTTTATCTCTTTTTGGGGGCTCCCAGATGGGAAACCCCCTCCCAAATTCCTAATAGAAGGATTTGGGGGCATCAGATGCTATGCCAGACCCCTCTAGGAGTGGCAAAGCCAGAGGGGAACCTGGCAGTCTGGATGCGGGGAGGTAGAAGATGTTGGTGCCATAACTGGAATGCTGGCAGAGTGCTGACAACCTCAGTGAGGGAGAACATCATGGGAAGTGTTGAAGATGATTTAAGAACTGTTAGTTAACCTCTGTTGGCAGAGTCGTACTCCTTTTCCAATTTGAAACCAATCGGTTGTTCCATGTCCAGTTCTAACTGTTGCTTCCTGGCCTGCATACAGGTTTCTCAGAAGACAGATACGGTGGTCCGGTACTCCCATCTCTTCAAGAACTTGCCACAATTTGTTGTGATCTACACAATCAAAGGCTTTAGCATAGTCAATGAAGCAGAAGTATATGTTTTTTCTGAAACTCTCTTGCTTTCTCCATGATCCAGTGTATGTTGGTGATTTGATCTCTAGTTCCTCTGCCTCTTTGGAAACCAGCTTGTACTTTTGGCAATTAGTTTGTTACCTGGTGTTATTGGCCATTTTTTTTCAAACACGTGTTAGCATGCACACATGAAAGTGAGGAAACAATCACGTGCTGGATTTGGTGGTGATATGTGCTGTGATGAGATTGGTGTGGCCTCATGTCACCAATCCTTCCCATAGTCATGTTACTAATCCGGCCCTTTTCTTTCTAGGCAAGCACTCAGCACCAGTTACACATATTTAAATGCATGTCTCCTAACCATTTGCATCAAACAGAAATGAATAGAAATAAAGTATTGACCATGTAACACTGGAGAGGCCATTGTTTCTTGCTTTTGCATTATCTGCATTTGCAGGACTGAATTTTAATATTGACATTTGATTGTTTCCTTCAAAAATTGCAAGATGAAAATTGCTCCCTGGGAAGGTGAGAATGTGGTCTCACCTCTCCCTTGGAAGCTAATCTTCCCCTGAAGAGGTGTTTTGAGAAAATAGACTCCAGTGGGGAGCAATTTTGACTTGAAAGTGTTGGATGGTTTCCAGTCAAGGTTTCCACTGCACTCCTGAACGTATCTGGTTTAGTTAAAAAAGAGAAGGAATCATGTCTCCATGGCACACATTTGCATATGTGTTTAGTGCAGCCTGTAGAATAGTGACATGCATGTGTAATTGAGACATCATTGATCAAACCCCTCTAACAGAACGTTCATATCATGGTAACGACATTGTTTTTTAGCTGAGGGCGCAATCCTAACCCGGAATGAGGCTGGCACAGTTAGGCTTGCAAAGTTTGGCTGGCACAAGGGCCACCGTAAAGTGCATGTGGACCACTGTCGGAGTCAGGGAGGATGGAGCACATCTGCATCAAATTCTAAATTCAAATTACCTCATGCTATAATGCAGTGGTTCCCAAACTGTGGGTCAGGACCCACCAGGTGGGTCCGCAAAATACTTAGAGCAGCCATATTTAAAATATGGAAAGATGGAATGCTGCAAAGGGGGAGGGCTGTGTGGTTGTTTTGCTTGTGTCAAAGTTGTAAATAGGCTTTTTTCCCTTTCTGATTCACTTTGCTGTTGGGATATAACTACCTTATTACTGCATTCTCAGGAAATGCAGGCTCTGGTGTCACAATTTTAGTACTTCTGGCCATGACATCACTTATTGTGGGTACCAGAAAGTGTGTCATTCTATAAAGTGTGTCCCAGTGCTAAAAAGTTTGAGAATCATTGCTATAATGAAATAATAATAATAATAATAATAATAATAATAATAATAATAATAATAATAATAATAATAATAATATATAATATTTCTTGGGGGGAAAAGAGGTGGCAGCTCAGCAATTGTTCTTGGCAGAGAGGGTCTCCTGAATTTCAAAATACACTGTAGAGGGGATTTCACAAATTTTGATAGGCCTGGCATCATCAGCACAGCATGAGGAATAGTCAGTTAAGGAGTATGCAACAAGTAAGCCTACAGTACAGTCCTATCCTAGTAACCTGGAAGTAAGTCCTTTTGAGCACAATGTAATTAATTTCTGAATAGTTATACATAGAATGATACTGTAACTGGGTAGAAAAAAGCAGTCTTTGATACATAAACTGGGTTTTACAAAGGCATTTATTTGGACACATAGCAAGGAACCTATGCTATAGTCACACATGATTCACAGAGTCTTTGTCACCTGAGGGCTATTGCTTTTTGAACTGTGAGATTGATTTAGTAGCCAGCAGGGTTCCAGAAACCTGTGGCATACTCCAGGGGGTCAAGGGGGGCAAATGTCATGGGATGCCACCTAGTAGGGGGTGGTGCCATGACCCCACTGCCACCACCACCCAGAACTCAGAGAGGCAGCTCCCTGGAGTGGCTTCATGCAGCTAAAAGCAGTGCCCACCCCCTCTAAGTATCGGAGAAACCAGGCACAGCTACAAGCCACTATTGGAAAAAGAGGTTCCCTCCCACCCCACCCTAGTCATAGCAGATGGTTCAAAATGCACTGAATGTCTACAACTGTTGTTGTTCAGTCGCTAAGTCATGTCCGACTCTTCGCGACTCCATGGACCACAGCATGCCAGGCCTCCCTATCCTCCACTAGCTTCCAGAGTTTGCCCAATTTCATGTTCATAGCTTCGGTGACACTATCTAACCGTCTCATCCTCTGCCGCCCCCTTCTCCTTTTGCCTTCAATCTTTCCTACCATAAGGGTCTTTTCAAAAGAATCCTCTCTTCTCATCAGATGGCCAAAGTATTTCAGCTTCAGCTTCAGGATTTGTCCTTCCAGGGAGCAATCAGGCTTGACTTCCTGAAGGATTGACCAATTGGATCTCCTTGCAGTCCAGGGGACTCTCAAGAGTCTTCTCCAACACCATAATTCAAAAGCATCTATTCTTCGGCGCTCTGCCTTTCTTATGGTCCAGCTCTCACAGCCATACATTGCTACTGGGACTATGCTTTGACTATGTGAACCCTTGGTGGCAGGATGTTATCTAGGTTCGCCATAGCTTTCCTCCCAAGAAGTAAACTTCTTTTAATTTCATGGCTGCAATCACCACCTGCAGTGATCTTGGAGCCCAGGAAAATGAAGTCTGTCACTGCCTCCATTTCTTCCCCTTCTATTTGCCAGGAAGTGATGGGAGTGGTTGCCATGATCTTAGTTTTTTTGGATGTTGAGCTTCAAGCCAATTTTTGCACTTTCCTCTTTCACCCTCACCAGAAGGTTCTTTAGGTCTTTCTGCCATTAGAGTGGTATTATCTGCATATCTGAGGTTGTTGATATTTCTCCCAGCAATCTTGATTCTAGCTGGTGAATCATCCAGCCCAGGCTTTCTCTGCATATAAGTTAAATAAGCAGGGTGACAGTATACAACCTTGTCGTACTCCTTTCCCAATTTTAAACCAATCAGTTGTTCCATGTCCAGTTCTAACTGTTGCTTCCTGGCCCGCATACAGTTTTCTCAGAAGACAGAGAAGGAGGTCTGGTACTCCCATCTCTTCTAGAACTTGCTACAGTTTGTTGTGATCCCACAATCAAAGGCTTTGGCATAGTCAATGAGGCAGAAGTAGATGTTTTTCTGGAACTCTCTTGCTTTCTCCATGATCCAGTGAATGTTGGCAATTTGATCTCTAGTTCTTCTGCCTCTTCGGAAACCAGCTTGTACATCTGGTAGTTCTCGATTCACATACTGCTGAAGCCTAGCTTGTAGGATTTTGAGCATGACCTTGCTAGCATGTGAAATGAGTGCAATGGTGCGGTAGTTCGAGCAATCTTTGGCATTGCCCTTCTTTGGGATTGGAATGTAAACTGATCTTTTCCAGTCTTGTGGCCACTGCTGGGTCTTCCAAATTTGCTGGCATATGGAGTGCAGCACTTTGACAGCATCATCTTTTAAGATTTTGAGTAATTCCGCTGGAATGCCGTCACCTCCACTAGCTTTGTTGTTAGTGATGCTTTCTAAAGCCCACTTGACTTCACACTCCAGGATGTCAGGTTCAAGCTTAGTGACTGCGCCATTGTGGTTATCAGGAACATTTAGACAGCCCTTATAGAGTTCCTCTGTGTATTCATGCCACCTCTTCTTAATCTCATCTGCTTCTGTTAGGTCCTTGCCGTTTTTGTCTTTTATTGTGCCTACCTTAGCACGAAATTGTCCTTTGACATCTCAAATTTTCTTGAAAAGATCTCTAGTCTTTCCCATTCTGTTGTTTTCCTCTATTTCTTTGCATTGCTCATTTAGGAAGGCCTTCCTATCTCTCCTTGCTGTTCTCTGGAAATCTGCATTCAGTTGGGTATATCTTTCCCTTGCTCCCTTGCTTTTGGCTTCCCTTCTTTCCTCAGCTATTTGTAAAGCCTCTTCAGATAGCCACTTTGCCTTCTTGCATTTCTTTCTCTTTGGTATGGTTCTAGTTGCTGCTTCCTGTACAATGTTACAGACCTCCAGGCACTCTGTCTACCAAATCTAAGCCCCTAAATCTATTTGTCACCTCCCCTGTATATTCGTATGGGATCTGATTTAGGTCATACATGGAGGGCCTAGTAGTTTTCCCTACTTTGTCAGTTTAAGCCTGAATTTTGTAATAAGATGCTCATGATCTGAGCCACGGTCAGGTCAAGGTCTTGTTTTTACTGCCTGTATAGAACTTTGGCTGCAAACAATGTAATCAATCTGATTTTGGTGTAGACCATCTGGTGAAGTCCATGTGTACAGTCGCCGTTTGTGTTGCTGGAAAAGGATGTTTGCTATGACTAATGTGTTCTCCTGACAAAACTCTGTTAGTCTTTGCCCTGCTTCATTTTGTACTCCAAGACCAAACTTGCCTATTATTCCTATTACCTCTTGACTGCCTACTTTAGCATTCCAATCCCCTATGATGAGAAGGACATCTTTTTTGGGTGTTAATTCTAGAAGGTGTTGTAGGTCTTCAAGGAAATGCTCAACTTCTTCCTCTTCAGCATCAGTTGTTGTGGCGTAGACTTGGATTACTGTGATGTTGAAAGGTTTGCCTTGGATCCAAATTGAAATCATTCTATCATTGTTGAGGTTATACCCCAGTACTGCTGTTTCCACTCTCTTGTTCACTATGAAGCCTACTCCATTTCTTCTAAGGGATTCCTGCCCACAATAGTAGATGTAATGGTCATCTGAATTAAATTCTCCCATTCCTGTCCATTTTAGTTCACTAACTCCCATGATGTCAATGTTCAGTCTTGACGTCTCGTGTTTGGCCACATCTAGTTTTCCTTGCTTCATAGATCTGACGTTCCAGGTTCCTATGCAGTATTGTTCTTTGCAGCATCGTACTTTCCTTTCACTTCCAGACACATCCACAGCTGAGCTTCCTTCCGGTTTTGGCCCAGCTACTTCACTCTTTCTGGAGCTACTAGTACTTGTGTTCTGCTCTTCCCCAGTAGCATAATGGACACCTTCCGACCTGAGGGTCTCATCTTCTAGTGTCATATCGTTTAGCCATTTTGTTCTGTAATCCATGAGGTTTTCTTGGCAAGAGTACTGGAGTGGGTTGCCATTTCCTTCTCCAGCGGATCACATTTAGTCAGAACTCTCTACTATGACCTGTCCATCTTGGGTAACCCTACATGGCATAGCTCACAGCTTTATGGAGCTACTCAAGCCCCTTCGCCACGACAAGGCAGTGATCCATGAAATGGAAGGCCGGCACAGTTAGGCTAGCAAAATTTGGCTGGCACAGAACTTCCATAAAATGTGTTTGGACCGTTCAGGAAGGATAGCTCACGTCTGTGTGCTGACCTCTCTTACTCCGGGTATGGTCCAAACATATTTTACCGAGTCCCTTGTGCTGGCCAAACTTTGCTGACCTAACTGTGCAAGCCTAACTCCAGGTTAGGATTGCGCTCACAGACAATTTAATGTAATTGTTCAAATTAAAACTGAAGAGAAGTTAAGCTGAGAGTAAGTGGCTTGTCTAAAGAGAATAAGAATTCACAGCACAAGTAAAATTCAAAACAGGGAAATCCTGATTCACAACCATTGTGCTGCATCAGATAATAATTTAATAATATTGAAAAAAGTGATATCTCCTCCCTCCCCATGCTTTGTTTTGGAATGGAACCATATCAAATGAGTGAATTTGGACTTGATTAAATTTGGCCTCATTCTGAGCTGAACCTCCTTTTTCCTTAGGGTTGTTGGCTCTATTAGGAATTATGCACTTTATTTTCAGCTGGGGTGGTGGGTGGGAGGTTCTGTTTCAGAACTTCCCTCTTCCTGATTTGAGAGCCATCAGCTCAGAAATCTCTCAACAAAATGGCTGACCAGGAACACATAAAATGGCTGACCAGGGTAATAAACAAAGTGGATAAGTATCAACTTCCTATAAATCAGCAGCCCACAAAAGAGGTCTCTCAAGCAAGGCAATAATTCCGTCTCAGAGACCAGCTGGGACCCTGAGGCAGTAGAAATCTATCTGGTTGTACACAAGATTGGATAGTGCCAGTTCCTGATTTTGAAGGGCCCTTGGGGAAGATGTTCCCAGTGAGGCCGCCTTCTTGAGTGTGCCAGTCTCCTCATTACTGCTATCACCTCTGCCCATTTGCTTGTCCTCTTCATCTGAGCACAATCTGCATTCTGAGCAAAGCTGATGATACTTCTCATTGTTCCCATACCATCGTTGTTTGCTTATTAAAAGAGGGCAACTGAACAGGCAGCAACAGCAAAGAAGAAAAGTAGGATAAAGGGGCCCAACGTTTGGCAGTGGGGTCTCCTGCTGAGGTCAGGGTATTGATAGATATGAGCTTTCCCTTTTGTGACTTTTTTATAACACAATTCTGCCCCTTGAATCTTTTGCCCAAATTTATTTTATTTTATTTGAAGAATTGATACTCTGCCTTTCCCATGCTGAAGCAAATGCCCAAGGCTACATATAGGGGCAGGCTAATCTAAACCACCATTTTTCAATGGGCTTTTTACAAATATATACTGTACAATACTCTGTGATTCATCTAATCCTCAGCCCCAGATGTAGCCTTCACACTGGCTGTGTGCCATCAAACTCCAGCAGGAAATCATAAGTCCAGCCTGACCAGGTCCTCAAGGTCGTACTTTGTTCTTTTGCTGACTGGCCTTCTCACACATGCCTGCACTGGCTAATCAGCTCCACCATGCCCATCATGTTTTATATAAAGCATGTAAAATGCATCACATTGAGGGGATAGCTGGCAATGTGGAATTTTCCTGTCAATGGAGGGCCATGATGTGAGGACTTTGTGTGCCTGCATTGACACTGGAAAGAATGGAACTAGAGCTCCCAGTGCCTGTAATTAGGTCTACTGAGCTGAGCATGCTTAGTCCCAGTCAATGAAGATAGAAGTCAATTACATATTCTTATTATAGTAATTCTTCCCTCACAAGCAATACTTGTGCAGAGTGGCAACAGGATGCAAATACCTTGTTGTCTTCTTTGCTCCCTGAGGAATCTGGTGGGCCACTGGGAGATACAGAAATTGGGCTAGATGGGCCTTTGGCTTGATCCAGCAGGGCACTAACCTCACATTCTGTTCATTCCCCAAAGATCACAACACACTTATTTCGGTCCCAAAGTCAGAAGGCACATACAACCCAAGAAAGTGAACCAAGGCACTGGTCAAAATGCCTAATCCTATCCTTTCCTCTCTGGTGAGACTGCTGCGTTACTGGAGTGCATGCTGCATCTTGCCTGGGGGGGGTCTTCCTGGAGGTCTTCCCTGGATAAGGGAAGAAATGTTTCCTTACCAGGAGCAAGCCTCTAGGGCCTGGACCTGCCGCAGCAATTTCACTGGTAGGAGTCTGAGTGGACCCAAGAACGTGGGTTGAGGCCTAGAAGGGTGATAGTGTATCAGCGATGCCACTGCCACTGATACTGCCCCCTTCCAGACCTCGTTCTGCTGTGCTAATGCCTCACCTGACCCACTGACCCACATGACACCCCCACCCTCCGAACCTGACCAGAGCTGAGCTCACCTTTTTAAAGGTGACTTGCAGTTTTCACTGAAAACTGGAAGTCATGTGTATTTGGCTCCAGGATTCATTCTGAAGTCCACAAAGGCTGGGTGGGGGCTTTATGTGCAGCCTCTGCAGGCTTCAGAAAGCCTCCAGACCTAATCAGAGCTTAACTTAGTATAGCTCTGGTTGAGTTCAGAGGGGGAGGTTCTGGGCTTCATTCTGCTGCCTTCAAAGGCTGTGTGCATTCGCTTGTGTCTACCCCACAGCCTCAGAAAGCCACCTAGATCCATTTAAAGGCAACTTCACCAAGAAGTTGCCTGTATTTGGCTCCGGCAGAGGCTACGGGCAGATGAGCATGTCCTCTGCTTCTGGAGCAATTGGGTCCAGAGATGACCACGAAGTGATGTCACTTCCAAAAACGACGTCACTTCTGGATCACGGGGCTCAGTGGTGGTTGTCACCATCACAAACCACCACTGCATGTCACTGAAATAATAGATTTAAAAGCTATACAGTTTCTATGCCTGAATCATTCTAATTTGCTCTTCACACACAAAGCACCTCAACTTCACAGTTTTGTGAATTAGAAAGTATGATACTAATCTAAAACCAATTTAAGAAGACATAAAACACTCCTTTGCACTCAGCAGGATGTTATATTAGGTTCTAAATGATTAACATGGAAAAAGGACATATAATAAAAAGGATTTGTTCATTTTGTTCTAAAACTGTTGTAATTTAGATTTTTACTATATGATTATGAGCTGCTGGCAAACACATTGTAGTATACTATATTAAAACTACACTTCTAAGTTATTAAAAGTACACTTTACTAATTTAATATTTTTCAGAATGGCACTGGCAATCTCACTTCTCCAGTGGATCTGGAGCAGATTCCTTCTACATAAAGGAAAAGTGTTGCCATCAGGAGCTGAGTGGCGTCTGGTTCGGAACTCCTCATCCCTATGGGGAGAAGAGGGATGTAATGTAATGGAGTAATTACCACAGAGCAATGGAGTAGTAGTAAATAGAACTTCAAGCGTGAGGGTGACAGTTTGTCCAGTAGAAAGAGAGGTGGGGAAAAGGGATCAAATAAGAGTCCCTTTAGGGAACGCTGTATATAGATGTTATTATGCAAATGCCCGAAATCTCCAAGCAAAGATGGGGGAACGGGAATGTTTGGTGGCTAGGTAAAACACTGATATATTGGGCATAAGAGAAATCTGGTGGAATGCAGATAACCAGTTGTATACAGTAATTCCAGGCTATGAACTCTACCGGAGGGACAGGGAAGGGCATGTTGGTGGCCATCTACAATATGTCAAAGAAGGGATAGACTCCAGCAGAGTAGGAATTGAAGGTGGGCCTAATTCCACCATGGGTTAAACTACCAGGCCAAAAGAGCGATATAATAATGAGGGTGTACTATTACTAATAGTGTACACTATTACTAATAGTGTAATAGTGAGGGTGTGCCATCCTCCAGATCAAAAACTTGAAGGGGACCTTGAAATGAGGAAACAAATCAGGAAAGTAACAAAGAAAGACAGGACTGTAATCATGGGGGACTTTAATTATCCTCATATTGAGTGGGTCAACTGGTGCTTTGGTCAAGAAAGAGAGACCAGATTCCTTGGTGTGCTGAATGAGCAGCTAGTCATGGAGCCCACCAGAGGACAGGTGACTCTGGATTTAATATTGTGTGGTACTCAGGACCCAGTTAGGGATGTAAGTGTTACTGAGCCACTGGGGAACAGTGACCATGCTGCAATTGGTTTTGCCATGCATGTCCAGGAAAGAGTGCAGAGCAAATCTGACACAAGAACCCTTGACTTTCGAAGGGCAGATTTCCCTCAGATGAGGAGGCTAGTGAAGACGGACACAAATAATTCATTTAATTTCTCTGCAATCTCCAAGTCCCCTTTTATCTCCTCTTTCCCTCCCGCATCATCCAGCAGTCCGATCGCCTCTCTGGCAGGTTTCCTGCTTCTAACATATTTGAAGAAGCTTTTATTATTCTGCTTTATGTTGCTAGCCATGCGTTCCTCAAACTCTTTCTTAGCCTCCCGTATCACCTTCTTACTTGTCTTTTGCCAGAGTTTATATTCTTTTTTATTCTCCTCACTGGGGCAAGACTTCCATTTATGGAAGGAAGCTTCCTTACTCTTTACAGCTTCTCTAACTTTGTTCGTCAGCCATGCAGGCACCCTCCTGGACCTTGTCGAGCCCTTCTTTCTTTGAGGTATACACTTCCTCTACTACTGTTATTCAGTGGCGTTTCTACAGGGATGGCAAAGCCTTACCTTGCAGTGGAAATCACTCCTCTCCTGCACCGTTTTAGCCAATCTTGGCATTGCTTACTGACTACAGCAGCAAGGGAGAGGAGGGATTTACATTGCAGGGTAAGGCTTCTTGCAAAACTTAGAGCTTTGCCATCCCTGTAGAAACGCCTCTGCTGTTATTTTAAACAGCCTCCACGCAGCCTGGAGAGACTGGATTCTTTTTACCTTCCCTTTCATTTTCTTTCTAACTAGCTAGATGCTAATGGGTTCTGAGCTATCTCAGGAGAGAGATCTTGGGGTGCTGGTGGACAACTCAATGAAGGTGTCGACCCAGTGTGTGGCAGCAATTGAGAAGGCCAATTCCATCCTTGGGGTAATTAAAAAAGGGGTTGAGAGTAAAACAGCCAATATTATTATGCCATTGTACAAATCGATGGTAAGGCCACATCTGGAATACTGTGTACAATTCTGGTTGCCGCACCTCAAAAAGTGCGATGTACCGCAAAAACTGGAAATGGTGCAGAAGAGAGCGATGAAAATGATTACGGGCTGGGGCACCTCCGTTATGAAGAAAGACTGCAGCGATTGTGGCTCTTCAGTCTAGAAAAAAGGCGCCTGAGGGCGGACATGATTGAGACATACAAAATTATGCATGGAAGGGATAGAGTTGATAGAGGGATGTTCTTTTCCCTCTCTCACAACTCCAGAACCAGGTGACATCCGCTAAAACTGAGTGTTGGAAGAGTTAAAAGGAAATATGTTTTTACCCAGTGGGTAATTAATCTGTGGAACTCTTTGCCACAGGAGGTGGTGATGGCATCTGGCCTAGATACCTTTAAAAGGGGATTGGACAGATTTCTGGAAGAAAAGTCCATCATGGGCTATAGGCCATGATGGGTTGTGCAACCTCCTTACATTAGTAGTAGGCTACTTCAGAGTGCCAGGTGCAAGGGAGTGGCAACAGGATGCAAGTTGTCTCATGCCTCCCTGGGGCACCTGGTGGGCCACTGTGAGATACAGGAAGCTGGTCTAGATGAGCCTTTGGCCTGATCCAGCAGGGCTCTTCTTATGTTCTTACGTTGGGAATGTAGCTGACTGGATGTCTATAATTGAGCACATGACTCTCAGGCCATCCAGGAAAAACACAATTTCTATCATAATCTCCAATATTAACAGGTCTCCTTTCTTGCTGCTTTTCATGTTATTCCTTGTTTCTCTGAGCAATATCTTAAAATGTGTGCAATGAAGGAGCTGATGGAAGAATTTGACTTCCACTATCCCTGCATTTCTAAGTCTGAAGCAACACACAGACAAGGAGAAAAACTGCCTGCAGGTAGGATACATTGCCTGTTTATTTTAAGACATCTTGAGAGCTGTAACTCAGCTGTTACATTGTACCACTGTGCTCTCTTAGACAAAGGGTGGGAAAACTTTTATATCCTGTATAAATTAGCATGCACTTAAAATAGCGAGAACCAAGCTGAAGAGAGCTATAAAGAATGCTAAGCAAGCCTACAGCCAAAAAGTCCAGAATTTTTTTTCAAGATTCAGCTAATATGAGGTGGATTTGGCAAGGAATCCAGGCCATCACAGACTATAAAGTGATTCCATCATGCAGTAAAGATGATATAGGTTTCTGACTGTACTTCTAGAATTTGACCTTGGCGTGTATCTGACTACTGAGACCTTTAATACAAACCTCTCTACAAGGCAAAGCTGTGTGTCTGTGACTTCTTTACCTCTACGCTGGAAAGCCGAGCCTCACACCACTCTGGCGTCGCTTCCTCTGCGTAACACAGCCGGGCCCTCTGCCTGACGTGCTCCAGAGTCCCGGCAACTGGGTGCTTCCCAATAAGGCAACTGGAACACTTCTTGTTATATACTATTATAATATTATTATTATATATACTTTATTATTACTATTTGCCTGTATACCGCTTTGTGAACTTCGTGTTGAAAAGCGGTATATAAGTACCTGTTGATTGATTGATTGATTGATTGATTGATTGATATACAGTGTGCCAAACTGAATGAGTGCTTGGGATTGCTCCTTGAAGCCAGAGGCATATCTAGGGAAAATGGCACCCATGGCAAGCAATGAAATTGCGCCCCTATCAAAACACCTGGAAGATCAGTGGTATTCAAACTTTTTAGACCAGGATTCACTTTTTAGATTGGCACTTGTGCCGGGACCCACTGGAAGTGACATCATTAACCTGGAAGTGATGTTGTGGCAGGAAGTGACATAATCAAGCAGAGAGTGCTGTCATTGTAACATAATAAAATGACATGCCTGAAATGCAAATTGGCAAATTGGCGTTCTTAGATTGTCTCACCACCGGGTTTGATGTCTCTTAACAACGGTGTAACCATCAGAAATCCAACAGGTTAAGCCTTTGCCATTGTTGTATCTGCTATCCAAACTTCACCTGCTGGATATCTGCCTGGCACGGGGCTACCAGAGGCACAGAAGCAACTTCAGAAGAATACTTGCTATGGAGCAGAACATTAAATTTGCCCTGATCAGGCGCTGAATTTGAGATCACAAGGGTGATCTGCAGGGAATTGGGATCCTGATGCCCCATTGAGTGACAGGGAGTAGCGGGGATAATGATTCAGAGTAAACTAATCAGGATTTTTAAAAGTCCTGCCCAAATCTGCAGCAAGGCAAGGAGGACAAACGTCATAAAAACTCAGGCCTCCTCCCCAGAAGCAGACACCTTTGGCACTTAGGCAGAGACAAGCTATGTATCCTGCCCCATCCTACATGTGTTTTTTAACAGTGCTTGTTTTTTTGGGGGGGGGAATGGGGGGAATGAGAAGTGCATCTACCAGGTGGGGGAAACTGCAGCTGCTGAAGATTCCAGGTGAAAAGTAAACAAATAATTGAAGCCTGCTCTTCCCACACACACAAGTAGAAAAAGCACAGGTAAGTTTACCAGGGGCATTTCTAGGGGGTGGCAGGGGGTGGCACGAGCCATGGGCGCCATCTTGCAGGGGGTGCCATTCGCATGGCGCCCGCCCCCCCAAAATGGCGCCCACGGCCCGCCCGCTCCCTGCGCCGCATTCTCCTCGCTCCAGCTGGCCTTAAAGAGCCAGCCGGAGCGAGGAGAACGCGCTGCCATCCGGCGCCCCGCGTTCTGTTTGCTCCTGCTGGCTCTTTAAGGCGGGCACGAGCGAACAGAAAGAACGCGGCTGGGGCGCCGCGTTCTGTTCGCTGTCGCCGGCCCCTTAAGGCCAACAGCAGCGAACAGAACACGGTGCCCCCGCCGCGTTCTGTTCGCTGCCGCTGGCTTTAAAGGGCCGCGGCAGCGAACAGAACGCGCCTCTTGGAAGGGGCGGGGCACTATGTCATGACGTCACGATGTGACGTTATGACGTTGCGTGCCCCTAGGGGCGCATTTTCATTGGGCGCCATGGGCACCCTTTCGAATAGATTCGCCCCTGAAGTTTACTGCCAACATGTGCTAGCTCTTAAAATTTGGAGTAAGCCAAACTATCACTTTATACAGAAAGAAAAGGGAGCGAGTAAGAGAAAGCAACAAGGAGTCTTGCAGCACCTTAAAGACTAGGTTTAAGCAATTTTAAGCAGAATTTATTTTCAGTGAAGTTCTTAGGGAATACAGTTCAATCTTCCACAGAGCTTATCAGAGGGGCAGATGGGGGGCTGAGAGTGCCTTTTGGCTAGTTCAGAAGGGTAGTATCAGTATCATTCAAAAGCAGGACTTCCCAATTCGTAGTGCAGCCTCTTAACCATTACACCACACCAACTCTATAGTGGAGTGCATGCCCTTTAAACTTGCAAAGACTTTCTCTTCCAAGAAGGCGTGTATAATCAGGACTGTAGATTACACAACAAAGGACATTTCACCCTGCACTCAAAAGACAGACCCCATTTGTTCAATCACATTTTAAACTGTATTTACAAGATGGCATGTACTGGTCCTCGGTAGCCAGAAATACAGATCTCTACACTACAAATGCATTAGAGTTTCTAAGAGAGCCCCAAATACTTCCTGTTAACCTACCATTATAATAGTATCCTTTGATTGTTTTTGGAGACTTGTCCAGTTTGTATGTAAGCATTGTAGAGTCAAGCAGAAAAGAAAGTCCTTCATAGCCCTCACTTCCGGTTTTCATTTGAACACTGCCGTTTGAAGGGCAGGCAGAATGGGAGACTTGATGGCAGTGTTTAAGAGACAACTTCACTATTCTTTGACGAGCAAAGTTGCAATTCTCCTCCTTAGAACCCTTACTAGGGAGTAAGCCTCGTAGCACTCGGTCCCTGAATAAATGCGTTCAGGAAAGATTGCTCTGCCTGAATTGCCAGTTAAGGGCTCACTAATCTGCTTTAATCATCTTGAGATAAGCCAGGTCGCTTTATCGTCTCTTCCATACCCTGCCCAAAAGCTTCCTCCCCTGCCCTCTTCATTGCCGCTGAAACAATAAGACCTTAATGCTACATGTGCAACAGATCAGAGCAGATTGGATCAGAGGTCCCCCTCCCCTGCAGAACTGCCAGCGCTCCCTTTCTCGTTCGCTCTCTCCATTGCATTTCATGCCCACCAAGTGGCTTCTGTGGGCCATATATTTTTAATTAGAAACTCCATTTATATCCCATCTGCCTTCTTCGCCCACTTCGGCTACAGGCAGCAGTTACAGGAAGTCTCTGCCTCCTCTTGCCTCCCTCGCCCAATCACTTCAAGGCATCTCCCCCACTTCTCTTGGCTTGTGTATGTTTGCTTTGCAAAGTAGGAGAGAAGCCCCTTGCCCTAAGGAAAGTGGGGGGGGGGGAGATGTCAGGTGGAGGTGGCTTCAGAGAAGGGAATGTGACAGGGGGTGGAATGTGGCGCTTCGGGTTTTTGTTTTCTAACATTGTCTGATCTGATCTGAGAATGCAGAGGTGTATCTAGGGAAAATGGGGGGGCCATGCAAATGGCGCCCCTGGAAAAAGGCACCCATGGGTCTTGCCACCCCCGCTATACCCTAAATATGCCTCTGCTTGAAGCAGATTCAGAGCAGGTTCCTATGTAAAATCTTTTGCATGCTGGATTGTGTACCATATGCAACGCTTTGCCATGAAGTAGGGCTATTCTGATTGGAGGCTAAGATTTCTTACATACTGGCTTAATTTTTCTTACAATCCTGATGTTAACAGTTTACTCTCCTGCCTTATGCAAGAAGAACCTTCTAGAGAGATGCTCCTTAATTAAAATCATGGGAAAATTAGAACTATGGGACTTGACCCAGATATTACTGGTGCCCTCCAATTGAAAGAAGCTTACCACCTGATTAAACATAAACTACAAGGTATTGAACAGCAAGATTTGCTGAGCGCTGCTAACAAGATATGCTCATCTTTATATCCGCAGCTCCCAGTCAGTTGTGGATACACAGCCGAATACCTCTACTTTTTAAAATGCCCTAACCAGCGTAGAGCTTTTGCTTTAGCAAGAAGCTAGGCCCTCCGAGGTGCAAGTACCATATAACTCATAGAGGAACGCCCTGGGAAGTGAGAATTTGTGCTTGCACCCAGGTATGGTTGAATCTGTACAACATATGATTCTGTATGGTCCTTTTTATGAAGATCTCTGTTTAGACATTCTTGAGGGTCTTTCTGTTAAGCAGGAGGGTTGGATTGATGCAGACAAAACCCAGTTCATCTTCTTGGGGACCAACAAAGATCTAACCGTGAAAGTGGCATCTTTTCTGAAATTGTTAAGAGAGGAGGAGTTGACCCACTACAATTGTAAATGAAGATTAGTTGATTTTCCTAATTTTTTATGGTTTTATTTATATATTGTGTATTTATTATGCCAATAAAGGGATGATGATGATGATGATGATGATGATGATGATGATGATGATGATGATGAAAGTGAAACCTTTCATTAAATCTGAATGGTTCATTAAATCTGAGTGGTTCCATGGGATGGTTTTGCTATGGAATGGTTTTGCTATGGAAAAAGATGGTTTTGGGATGGTTTTGCTATGGAAAAAGATACCTATCAGAACAGTTCTTGCTATTACAATTAAAGTTGCAATTCTTGAAAATGATGCTGTACTTTTATTTTCCTTGCCAGCTTCAATATGTCAGTATTTCCCTGCTGTAATGATATGACTTGTATTAAAATGATGTGTGATCAACAGGGAGTTTTATGTAACTAGGTTCTTATTAACAATTCTAGTTTTTTTGAACATGCATTATGTTGCCTATGTTTTATTTATATGAAATTTGTATGAATATATATATGAAATATATAAAAGTTATTGTTTTAAGGACTGTTTCCAAAAAGGAGCAGTCATAGTGCTCTGTCTCCTGTGAGAAATTCTGAAAGTGTATCCCATGCTTCCTGCATCTCTCCAGGCCTTTCTGTGAGAGCAGATTATAAACAAGACAAACCTCTTACCGGTTTTGGAAGGAAGGCTATTTTGCCTCCCCTCTGTGATTTTTGTGACAGGCCAAACCCTGACAAGGAGGGGGTGCCTGTCAGGAGGTTACTCAAGTATGGAATAGCCATCCAAAAGATGACAGAACTGAGGTTATAAAAAGTGTCCACCAACATTTCTGTCTGAAGTGGAAAGCAAGAAGACTAGCAATAATCTCCAGCTCTATTGATCTTTTTTTTTTAAAGTGCAGTGCCAATTATTTTGATTTCCCTCCCATGTTTTCAAAATTGTATCTCCTGTATACCAATTTTGATTCCATTGTCTACCTCTTTACATATTGTTCTTTCTAATTGTTCAGATTGACAACACTGAGGGAAAGTCAGGGAAAAGCCTTCCAGTACTTTATCAGTGTGTGTGTTTGGGTTGTGTGCATGCAAGTGGGCAGGGAAGAGTGTCTTTTCTTTGAGTTTTGTTATTTTTAGCATTGTTTTCCCCCATCTTTTGAAACAGCCAAGTTGCTAAACTAGATACTTTGTAAAGCTAAAGGGACTTGCAGTACAATCCTATTCATATCTTCACAGAAGTAAGTTCCATTGAGTTCAATGGCACTTTCTCCCAAATTAGTGTGTGTAGCCCAATGTCATTCTGATTCATGCTGGTGTCACATGGATGCCAGCATGATGTCTGTTGGATGCCAGCATGATGGTAGCATAATGTCCAGGCTATGCCACACCAGCATAGCTTTCCTTGTAATGGGAGGCTCTTGGCTGGATTAAAGAGTCTGTTGAAGTACACATGCAGACAAACATCCTTGAGATCTGCAGACTGTTCACATATATCTGTATTCAAGCCTCCCTTGATGTTGGTACTGGACCTAATAATGCATCAGGATAAGATATTGCAAATAATGGCATGCACTTAGCATGTGTGTTCTGCTATTGCTATATCATATTGAGAGAAAAGTAGCATAACATGTGAAAGTTAATTGAGAGTGCAATCCCGAAGATTACGTCACACCAACACAATGTGGTTGCATCGGCGCTCCTATGTCAGCGCTAAGGCTCCCAGCACTGGGGAGGCTCCTGGTGCATCCCAAACTGTGTTGGATGCTGCATAGGCACATTGGACTTCCTGTTCCAGTGCAATTTAGGATTGGGCTTCCTGGTTCATTTTTCTGCACATGCTATCAGAATCATTTTTCAATGGATGCCATGCTCAGGGCTGGAATAAAGAACATGTGTAAGGATACATAGGTATCCTCAAAAAATTTGTGGGTTCTCCACATTATTTGTATTTAAAACCTCCCCCACTACACATACTATAAAAAGGTAAAGGTTTCCCCATGACCGAATGGTCTAGTCGTGACCGACTGTAGGGGGCGGTGCTCATCTCCGTTTCAAAGCCTGTGAGCCGGCGTTTTTGTCCGATCATGGTGGCCAGCATGATTCTACGCCGTAGCGCATGGAACGCCGTTACCTTCCCACCAAAGTGGTCCCTATTTATCTACTTGCATTTTAGGTGCTTTCGAACTGCTAGGTTGGCAGGAGCTGGGACAAGCAACGGGAGCTCACTCCGTCACGCAGTCTCGAACTCCCAACCTTGCAGTTGAAAGCCCAGCGACAGCGGATTAACTCGCTGCGCCACCACGTCCCATACATACTATACCTAGAGATTTATCAGGGCAGAAAATTGCAAATTTAGCTGGTGCATGTCACATCTAGAATGTCTGGGGTCCGTGGTGGTGGGTGCTTTGCCTGGTGAACTTCCACCTCAGCAGGGCCAGAGGGGCTCAGGAGCTCTGTGAAGTGCCCTGCTGTCCTTGCAATCAATCAATCAATCAATCAATAACATTTATATTCCACTTTTCAACACAAAGTTCACAAAGCAGTTTATAGGCTAATAATAATAATAATAATAATAATAATAATAATAATAAAAAGTTAAATGGCCCCCTGTCCTGAAAGGGCTCACAATCTAAAAAAATGAAGAACACCAACAGCAACAGCCACTAGAAAAGACACTGCGCAGTGGTGAATAGGGACAGTTCCTTTCCCCATGCTAAATATAAGAGGAACACCACTTGAAGAACTGCCTCTTGTCCTGTTTGCGGAGTCAGTTGGTCAGTCACGGGGGCAGGTCAGGTCACCTGCGTCACCCAGGTCCTGCTCAACCATTGTCGGGTTGGAGTCCTTCCTTCACAAGCAAGCTAGCATCTGCACCAGCCAGTTGCCTAGGCCTAACTGAACCTCATCCTTGCGCCACCTCCTCTGGGCCTACACCACTTTGCTTACCCCTCCAGGTTCCCCTCCTTTCTTCCCCAGTTGGGTCTCTCCCCTGGGGCTCAGATGTCATCGGTCTATGGATATCTCACTCCAGTCTGCCCCCCAGCTCTTTGTCAGCCAAACACCTGACTGCTGATGCCTGGCCAACTACAGGTCAGCCAGGGGAAGGTGCAAGATCCAGTGGAGCGCACAATTCCAGGAGCCTGCACCTCGGGCAGGCTAGCATTAGCTGCATGCTCAGGCCCTGTTGCATCATGCACAGGCAGCTGAGCCTCTGTATTGTGGCAGGTTGGACCTGGCCCTGATGATGGGTGGTAGCCACTGATAGGAGGCCCACCATGTGTGCTCTCTGCCATGAAAAGGTGTTGGGGCTTGCAAGGTCAGGCTGCGGGTCTTATCTGTAAATCAGGGTCCCGCAAGTCTCCTTGACACAACTTTAGGTGTTTGTGCTCAGTACAATTTTTGAAGTTCAGTCTTTCCCTTTTGTTTCACTGTCAACTTATAAAATACTTCTGTGGATAACACAAACCCCACTTATTTAGTGGCTCTTCTCTTCCTTGCATTTTACGTTTTTAAAAAGCCCATTGTTAGTATAGGGTTGTAGGGTGGAGTCTTTTTCCACTTTTTCTAATGGTGTGCGTGTGTGTTTGTTCACTTTTTAGAAAATATATTTTGAAAAAAAGTGCATGTTAGCAATTGATTGAGGGCGCAATCCTAACCTGGAGTTTGGGTGGCACAAGGAACACCATAAAGTATGTTTGGACCACTCTTGGAGTCAGAGAGGCCAGTGCACAGAAGTGCACTATCCTCCCTGATTCACAGAGTGGTCCAAATGGCCCTTGTGCCGGCCAAAATTTGCTGATCTAACTGTGCCAGCTTAACTCAATGTTAGGATTGCACCCTGAGTAGACGTTTGCCATTATCCCTGGAAGATTAACTGTGCTCCTTTGCAAGATGGACATGAGCAAGTGCAACCAAGCACAGGGAGACAGCTCACTGCAGCTGCCAGGGCAACAGGGCAACAGCTTAAGCAGCAAAGATGGTCAGCTCAACACTTGCCCCTCATTTGGCCTGAATGAGGTGTCACCAGGGCCTCCGAGGGGAATTTTATCAGGGGGTACAAAATTTGATTGGGGCCCCTTCCCAAAGGGGAAGGATGGTGATGGGGTGGGCACAATGGAGGCAAAATATGGCAAGGAGTGAGCGGCAACAGCCAGAATAGTCTTTGGAGCCCAGGTCTACCAGACTTCCCGGTGGAATCCAGTTCTACCTGCCTACTTTGTGTCGGCAGCTGGGTACAGTAATTCAGAACACCAAATGTGCTCTTAAATCTTCCTAAAATATTGAAAATCATTGCAGAAAGTTAGCATCATGGTATTTATACTAACATAGAATGGAAAGTGTCCTCTGTGCACCAAAACTTACTTCTGCAACAACTGTAGTCCTACAGCTGTGTCCCTGAGCTCCTATACACTCCTTCATGGAAGGTTGATTCAAAAGCCAAAGAGCTACTGTAGCAGACCAGTTTCCTCCCAGATTTGACACTTTGTTAAGGAGTTTCATGCATGCATTCCTCATCCCGGCACATATGGCTTGCAAGAAGTAGCCGCCACCGCATGCCCATGGTAATGCCTCTAGCATTCCATGCAGGCAGCTAGTCCAAGTGAGATAAGAAAATGTAAAACCCCAAGAAGTTTCTGTCCCCTCCTTGGCTCCTGGTCTCACTGTTTGAACCTGGGCCCAGGTACAATTTACTCCCTGTACCCCCATTCTGGGTAGGTAGATATGTAGATATCTGGGTAGAGAATAATTGGACAGTGCTGGATCAGCTCCTGTTGAATAAGCAGAATTTTGTGTGTGTGTGAAACAAGGGGATTAAGTGGACAGGTTGGGGTGTGCAGGTCTGCAGTAGCCATGGAATGAATGAGCCTTGTCCACCATGAATCTGAGTTCAACAGCAACCTCAGATGGTTCACCAAGTGTTTTACTGGGAAGCAGCAAGGAACAACAGGCCATGATGGGTGGTGCAACCTCCTTATTTTAGAAGCAGGCTACCTCAGAATGCCAGGTACAAGGGAGTTGAAACAGGATGCAGGCATTTTGTTGTCTTGTGTGCTCCCTGAGGCACCTTGTGTACACTATGAGATACAGGAAGCTGGCCTGGATGGGCCTTTGGCCTAATCCAGAAGGGCCATCTTTGAGGAAGGTGGGAAGGAAAAACAGCTTAAAAAGTGTTTAAGATTTGGGGTTGATCTTAGAATGCTGCTGCCTTTTCAAATATTTTCAACCCAATCCTATCCTTCCCCTAGACTTGAATGGTATCCTGTGGGGGTAGGGTTGACCCAATGGCTTTGTTAGAGAAGACAAACGGGGCCTACTGGCTGCTTACAGAGGAGATAGCTTCGGGAACAAGTCACGCATGTCAGGTGCCACCCTCTCCTGCCTGCATCATGTCCTCTGCACTCCATTCTGCCCTGTTTTGTACTGCCCTGTTCTCTGTGTCCTCTGACCTATCCACTGGTGTTCTGGCCTTGGAGCACTGCTGGAGTGTATTTTACAACTGCTGGAAGGCAGGAATCACAATCAATACTTGTTCTGGCAGCAGAGAAGGCCAATAGCATTGTTTAAATGTGGTTTTATTGATATTGTAATTTTCCTTTTGAGATTTTACTTTACTTCTATATCATATTCTATTGTATCTGTTTTGCTGAAAAACTCTATGCAGAGTTAGATGGCAGGGTAAAAATCCATAGTTGAAATTAAATATTCTGAAATGCAATAAAATATTTATTTATTAAATGTAAGTAACAAAAAGTATGGTTGCAATTGAAAGAGCAAGTGCATAGAATGTTATCTGGCATGTGAAGCAGCGACTCCAGCAGCCTCCATTGGTGCTGGTAATTTAGCAGCGAAGACGCATTGTGGGCAGGGAGGAAGAGGATGGTGGGAGTTTCAGAGTGGGTGGGGGCAGGGAGGGGGTAGATCTCAGCAGCACTGGCATGCACCAACCCATCCCATCCATTTCCCAACCCATCCCATCTGTTTTCTCTCCTTGGACCTATGTCATCGAAATGCCAGCATAGGTCCTAGGAGACCCATAGTGATGGGGAGTTGACGAAGGGATCAGTAAAAATGTTCACTTACCTCCTGCTGTCTGTCTGATTGTTGTCGTCCCCCCATCTTGCCAGAGTAGCTGCATCAGTGCCAATGGTGCAGGATAGGACTGGGCACTAAGTTGCCCTCAACTCAGATATAGGGTTGAAGTTGTGCCATCCATCCATTTACTTTCTGGTTCCCATCTGAAGAACCTTGAAGTTATACTTTAAAGTACATTTGTTATGGAAAATAATTATGTGTACAGAATAGCTTGCAAATTGCCAGAGAGAAATCCATAAAGTTGGAAATCCATAAAGAGCATTGGAAAGAGAGTCTGCATACTGTGACTCTGCCTACTGCAAGCATAATTGGTGAAACGTAATTCTTACTTATAGCTCTAGTAATTATAAGATGCTTTATTTATAACTCAGCACATTTGGCACGCTTCTGATTCAAGGTTGCCTTCCTTTTCTGTAAGATGGGCCTGCACCACTGAATTTATTCAGCAGAAAAATGTCAGGCTGTCCTAACTCAGGCTGTGGGTATTTTGCAAGAATATTTCCAGCAGTTGAATAACAGACTAATGGGCTAGTATACACATGCAGCAGATCAAAGTACTAAATGTTTTCTGGATTGTATCATTTTGGACTGAAAGTGGAAGTGTGTGTTTTGCATTGCATGGAAATCTATATATATAAAAAAGAGTGTGTGTGTGTGTGTGTGTGAGTGTGTGTGTGTGTGTGTGTGTGTGTGTGTGTGTATGTATGTATGTATGTATGTATGTATGTATGTATGTTTCACATAGGCTCCGCAACGCCTGGACCGATTCGCGCCAAACTCGGCACGTGGGTGCCTTGGCCCCCCGAGACCGTCGCTGCGCGGTTTTGGAATGGATTTTGGAACATATAAACACCCAGGCACACATGTGAGTGGGGGGGAGAGTCAGGGATGGGACATATAAACACTCGGGCACACATGCGAGGGGGGGCAGGGTTGGGACATATAAACACCCGGGCACACATGTGAGTGGGGGGGAAGTCAGGGATGGGATATATAAACACCCAGGCACACATGTGAGTCGGGGGGTCAGGATGGGACATATAAACACCCGGGCACACATGTGAGTGGGGGGTCAGGATGGGACATATAAACACCCGGGCACACATGTGAGTGGGGGGGTCAGGGATGGGGCATATAAACACCCGGGCGCACATGTGAGGGGGCAGGGATGGGACATATAAATGGGCCATCTGTATGCCTGGTGAGTGGGGGGGTCAGGGATGGCACCTATAAACACCCAGGCAAAGCCGGGTACATAACAGCTACTCTATACATATAAAGAAGAGCGTATGTATGTATGTATGTGTGTATGTGTGTATGTTCCACATAGGCTCCACAACGCCTGGTTCCGCCTGGCTCCAAACTCGGCACGCGAGTTCGGTGTAAGGCTGAGTTCTTGCTAACCCGGTCACATGGTGGCAACGGTGGTCTCTCTCGTATAGGGATGTTTGGCAGTGCTCTAATTCCATGTAAGATAAATTGACATAGAAGGAAGCCTCTCTTGTGGTGTCAACACACATGGTATTTTATTTTTGTTTTAAGAATAGTAAGGACTGAGTTTAATTGGTGTATGTGAGGACGAATCGGCTGATTGTGCCTTCTGGATGGTGGAAGTAAAAGCGGCGGATCGGGACTATTTGCAACAGTTCTCACCGCCTAAGATGGAAAAGCAGAGATTTGCTGTCCCATGGCTCGTGGAGCAAGGGGACTCGGCACGAGTAATGGACAATAATGTCGTTCTGAAGGAAGCTTGTGCTTCAGAAGTGGAATTTGGAGTAAAGCTGAAAACGCTGAGACTGAGCGACAGTGACCGTGTAGGGGATGATCCGGGCCATGCCAGGCGTTGGGAGCAAAGCGAAGGAGAGCTGAGCCGGGAACGCAGGCATGGGAATGAACATCCAGAGCGAGATGGTACTTGGCGAGATACAAACATCGTCATGAGAGAATGCAAGCGGCATGATGATACACATCAAGGTGAGATGAGTACGGGCGAAAGACGGCTGTGGGGAAATGGGGACGTCAACCCGAGTGAAGGGGAGGACAATGAGCCTGAGATTCTGTTTCCACCAACTTTTCCTGAAAGTGTGGGAGTAACGACTGAGGTGTGGTTTCAGTATATGGCACAGATTATGGAGGTGCAACAAGATAATTTGAGAGCAGAAAGAAAAGAAAGAAGACGGCTGCAGAAAGAAATGCAACTGCAGCTGGAAAGAGAGAGAAAAGAAAGGGCTAAAGAACTGCAGAGATGGAGAGAAAGGGATAGAGAGATAAAAGCCACCCCTGTTGATGTGCAATGCTTGCCTAAATGGGGTAAAGGAATGGATGCTTTAGACTTTTTTCAAATGTTTGAATGAGTTTTGAGATCTTTCCAGACGCCTGAACAACATTATATGCGTTATTTATATGGTCAAATTCAAGATCCAGCTATCACTGCGCAACTGCTACAATTGCCTGAAACGGTATCTTATAAAGACTTTAAAAAGTGTATATTGGATCAGTTGGTGTTAATAGGAGAACATAGACAACAAGTAAAACTGTTTGCCGCACGCCATTCAGCCACGCAACTTGCGAGTAAATTTACAGACACCGCTCTGCAGCACGGCCAAGAAAGTGCGCGTGTGCGTTGTACAGCTGAGCAAGGCTTCTACTCAGGAGGAGCAGAAGACTCTAGAGTAGAAGTGAAGCAGAAAGATAGGGGTGATTCAAGAATGTGGCCAGCGAATGTTTTAAACAAAGTTGAAAGCGAAAGCAGCATGGGTGAGCAAGTGAGATATGGAAGTAAAGAAGGATTCAAAAAGCCCATTGGCTGTTTCTCCTGTTCTCAGATAGATTGTATATCAAAAAATTGTGAAAAGACTAAGACACAAATTAAAGTGATTCAGCAACCTAGCCCCGTGCTGGTTGATCATCAGGAATTGCAAATGAGGGAATCGGCTCAAGAGGTCTGGGATTTTCAGATGCAAGTTGAACAACAGCTGCGCGAGACCATCAATGTGGCGCAGACTGAAGAGGAAGGGAATGTAGCCCTGAGGGCGCCTCCAGTAAGAATGGGTTCAATTCAATATGTGCCTGTTAATGTGAGTGTGCAACAAGAAGGGCAAAGTGTAATTTCAAAAGAAAAGACTGTGGGTGTTGTGTGTGGGCTAAAACAGTTAGAAACTACAACAGAAGAAGCCATAAACTTAAAATCTATGTGCTTGGGTGCCACTTTTATTGCAATGCCGTTAGATTATACTGAAATAGTTCCTCAGATTAGTTCAAAGCAAAAAGAATGGATGAATTCACAATGTTATGTAAATGTAGAAGTATTTGGAAATGCATGTGTGTCTGCACTTTTAAATTCTGGTGCAAGTTTTTCTTCCATAGCTCGAAATTTAATTCCCCCTTATGCAATACAGCCGAAGTGTTGTATAGCCATGCAAACCTGTGACACCAATAAACTATATGTGCAAGTAGCAAAGGTGCCTATTAAATATGAGAACTTTGAATCAACTGTGCTGATGATGGTACATGATGAAGAACAGGCCCCTGTAGTAACTTTGGGCTCAGATGTTTTGTGCCACATAGTAAAAATGTTGCCCGTTACGTATGCACAAATGACATCGGTGCAAGAGAAAGCGGCAGAAGCTGCTAAAAGTTTTGATGTTGAAGATTTTGATACATGGAAGCAAGCTGAAAAGCAATCAATTGGGGCTTCTATGAAGCAAAGGGGAGTGTCTGGGCAAAGGCTTCAAAGATCACAGCAGTTTGATTCGGTTGTGCAGGTGAGTCTAGTAAAGGCAATTCGGATAAGAGACATTTTGCCTAAGCAAAAGAGTGGTTCTAGAAAGAATCGCATATGGCATAAGACATGTTACAAAAGGGAATGTTTGTTGCATTGTAAGTTGATCAAGCATAAAGGAAAACATGGGTCAATTAAAAGATCTCAACGTCTTCATCAAACAAACAGCTATGCTAGAGTTAAAAATTGCTGTAAAGGTTGTAAATGGTACCCAATTAAAAGTATATTCATGAATGCTAAAAAAAAAATCCCGTCTAAACCAAATGCTTCAAGTTTGCTTCTAAAAGGCAAAATAAAGATTGAGATTCAAGACGTTACTTTAGCTCATGGGCAAAAGCCAAAATGGAAAATTAAAACATAAGTAAATGGTGTTTTGGATTGGCTATCCAGCCTTAAAAGGGGTATGGCTGGTATGCTATCACAGTAGTTGGGCATTTGTAAAAACTTAGCAAAGTGTTGATATATTATAAGCTATTTTATATTTGATGTGGTATTGCTATTTGTAATTGAAAGTGAATGTTTGGTCAAATTGTAAGATCTTCCATTGAGATGTGATATGGTCATGCTGCTGTAATGATAAAATCTGATATATTCCATCAAACTGTTTCTGGATACATTACCACACATTGGTGAGGTAATGTTCCAGCTAGAGGGGGGCGTGTCAAGGTGGAAAGAGTTAAATAGATGGTTTAGAGTAATGCGGAGAGAGAAAATCCAGGCTCCCAGTGAGTGGTATAATTTACACTTGTGAAATGAGAACAGGCAGTGAAGTGGCCTTCAAATGTAGATAACATCTAGGCTACAGTTGGGAGAATAAATTAGGCAAAAGAGGCTCTGGTGGGAACATTCTTGAAGAAGAGATATCATAAAAGACTAGATTATGTGCACCTGGGTTAGAACTGTTGATTGCCTCTCTACGTGACTTAAAAGAGATTGGTCAAATTAAGAAGATTCAAGTGAATACAGTAAAATGATTGGTAAAGGCCCTTGTGGGCTCCAATAGAATCTTCTATAATTGGAAAAAGATTCTTTGTCGGTGACCGACCTTCATCATGGGCCAGGAGGCTGTAGTTGTGACAGCTTAGAAATATGCGAGTGCCGAAGAAACCTTGCTACCCAAACCCAAGGATGGTGAGAGAGACTTAATTAAGTCAGAATAGTTTTTATTGATTTATCTTGTGTGTGTTGTCCAGAGGAGAGTCTTGAGAAAGCTCCACTATTTGTATTGGGAGTGATTTTCCTTCCTGTAATGTATTTGAATAAATGTTACTGCTGTTATGCAATTGATTTGTGATTTCTTTCATGGGAATAGCATGTTAATGTTCCTTAGAGAGAGTACCCAAGGCTGAGGTTTGGCAGAAGCAGCCAGCTGGACTCGAATTTAAGAAGGGAGCTGGGCCGGTGTAGTCATGTCCTGGAGAGACAGGCTGCACTTGTAAAAGGGCTCAGGGGCTCAGAGTTCGGTGTAAGGCTGAGTTCTTGCTAACCCGGTCACAGATGCAAATGACATGCGAAATCTTCAGGCAGCAACTGAACTCTTTACAGTTGAGGAAAAACAGCAGCAAACAGGTTTCCCGCAGGCAAACCGATACAGGGCCAGGGAAATGTGTTCTGTGGACATGTGGGCGGTCCCTGCTTGGCAGTGGACAGTTGGCACAAGGTGCTGTGGCTGTTGCTCTCTCTCTGAAAGGTTACTTTCACTGTGTAACGTAAGGCAATTGGGCAGGTGCAACCAAAGGCTACAAAGATGAAACAACAGCGTACACAGGGAACACCTGAGGGAAAAAAAACATGACTTGCAGCGCTACGTCACAGTGCTGCTACATCTAGAGCAACAGAAACAGTACAGCAGCGTGACAATAGACTAAACGATAAGAGAGACAGAGCTGCTACATCTAGAGCAACAGAAACAGTACAGCAGCGTCACAAACAACTACAGGATATGAAATAGAGGGCTACTACATCTAGAGCAACAGAAACAGTACAGCAACAGGGATGGGACATATAAACACCCGGGCACACATGTGAGTGGGGGGGGGTCGGAATGGGACATATACACACCCGGGCACACATGTGAGTGGGGGGGTCAGGGATGGGACATATAAACACCCGGGCACACATGTGAGGGGGAGTCAGAGATGGGACATATAAACACCCGGGCACACATGAGAGTGGGGGGGGCAGGGATGGGACATATAAACGGGCCATCTGTATGCCTGGTGAGTGGGGGGGGGTCAGGGATGGCACCTATAAACACCCGGGCGAAGCCGGGTACACAAAAGCTAGTCTATATATAAAAAAGAGAACATACAGTGTGTGTGTGTGTGTGTGTGTGTGTGTGTGTGTGTGTGTGTGTGTG
>JAJKFI010000308.1:213321-260194 GCA_029204185.1 Lerista edwardsae
TTCCACATAAGCTCTGGCACGCCTGGAGCGACATGCACCAAACTTGGTACGCGTATGCCTTGTGGTCTGGTGACAAATACTGTGGGGGTAAGACCCCCCCCGCACCCCTAGGGGTGGGGGTGTTCAGGGGGTGCCGTCTAAAAATGATCGAAAAGGGCCGACACCAGTGTCGAATCCATAGTTTCCGGGATTGCCGAGACGAGCGGTGATGCTCCTAATGCTGCTTGAGTCCAGGTTTGGCCCCCATTGGCATGGGGGGCAAGAAGGGGTGCAAAACAAAATGTCCACCATGACTTGCTGGAACGCCTGGAGCGATTGACACCAAATTTGGTACACATATGCCTTACGGTCTGTCGACAAATACTGTGGAGGTACAACACCCCTAGCACACCCAGGGGTGGGGGTGGGAAGGGGGTGCCATGTAAAAATGCTTGAAAACACCCGATATGACTGTCGAATCCATAATTTTCAGGGTCACCAAGATGAACGGTGATGCTCCCGATGCTGTTTGAGTCCAAGTTCGGCCCCCATCAGCATAGGGGGTGAGAAGGGGTGCAAGATACAGTGCTTGGAAACAGAAGAGCCGCAGCACGCTGATGGTGGCATAGAGGACACCGTTTGCTTTCAGATTTCACAACTCATCCCACTTCTAGAAATACTGTGGGGGGTTCGACATCCCTGGCATGTCTAGAGGTGGGGGTGGGAAGGGGGTGCCATGTAACGATGATTGAAAACGGCCGATATGAGTGTCGAATCCATAGTTTCTGAGGTTGCCGAGACGAATGTTGACACTCCCAATGCCGTTTGAGTCCAAGGGGTGAAAAGGGGTGCAAAATAAAATGTCCAAAATGACCAACATTAGTGTCAAATCCATAGTTTTCGGGGTTGCTAAGCTGATTGGTGACAGAGTGAAAGCATTCAGAGTGAAAGCATTTCCTTAGCAACATCAGAAAATACAACTCATGTTTCCAAATGACATCATTCAGTGCCACATCCGGTGTTGAACAGCCCGGATTTCCATTGACATTCATGGTGCAAGGGCAGATTTACCATAAGGCAGGATCGTTGCTTCCGCTGCCAGATCAACCACCAAAATGTCTCCAACTCTATTTGATTGGAAACGAAAAAATGGAAACTGACCAGAAGTGTGCCTACATCTCAGGAACAAGACGTCAGATTGTGTTAAACTTAGAAAGGATGTTTCATGAGCACAATGGTCTTATTAAGATGTTTAAAACAGCATTGGAACATATGCCGAAAGATGAATATAAAGTTGTCATAAGAGCAGACCGAAGACCAGCAGGTGAACATGAGCGGTGCTTCAGTGCTCTTCAGGTAGATGATGTCGCGGTGGTTATATCAGGTGATGAGTTTGATCAATGGGATATCGTGATTCAACGACGAGGTAAATCATTGGATCGCATTTCAGAAACACATCGAACTTATGATGATCACCCAGTGATATTCCCTGTGGTGAAGATGGATATCATTTTAATCTGAGGAAGGTCAACCCAACAACAGGTGCAACAACTAACCAGAAAGTTTCAGTGATGGATTTCTATGCATACAGACTAATTGAAGTGGATCAGCCTGGGCTGTTTCACTTGGGAGCCTTTAGACCGGCTAAAAGCTGGGGGTGTCATGAAGCAGAGGGAGCGTCGGAGCGCAGCAACAGACTCGAAGAGACAGGTGTCTTTCTGAGTGGGGGACGCTCCCGAACTGGTGAGCCTCTCCGATATTTATTGAGATTTTACATGGCCAAGATAAATGAGGAAAAGCAACAGCCTATATTGCTACGTGACAGGATAATTAATAAAGGATCCTATGATCTTAATGAAGAGAGTCATGGTTGTTGCACAGGAAAGTCCCATCCAAGAACAGGTACAGTTCAGATATGGTTCAAACACAGTTCTGGTACACTGAATACAATAGGCTGTGGTACGCCAGCCATATACAGAAAGATTAATGATATATTTGTACCGTATAGCAAATTCCTGTGTGCCCTTCCCTTTTCCAATGGCTGGGGCCTTGACGGCCTAATGTTTTACGGTGAGCCTTGCTTCCCACAGCAATTGTAGCTGGATTTTTCAACAGCTACCCATGGTGCACAAGGCAGAATCCAGGTCCCAACACTAATGGTTCAAGATACTGAACAGAACCACATATGAAATTGCAGACAATTGTTTCATCAATTCATCGTTGATATGTATGCAAAAATCAAGAGTGAGCATCTTCTTTACATTCGTCTAAATCAGCGTAAACTGAGAGTTGACGAATATATTCACCTGAGAGATGCTGTGGCAAATGATGGGAACATTGAACACCTCGGTGCCTTAGTCATACTACCAGCTACGTTTACAGGCAGTCCCAGACACATGCACGAATACATGCAAGATGCTACGACATATGTGAGGACGTATGGGAGACCAGATTTATTTATCACCTTCACCCGCAATGCAACTTGGACAGAGATCAAGGAAATGCTTACCAATGGTCAATCACCCAGTGAGCGCCACGACTAGATTGCGAGAGTATTTAAACAGAAGCAGTTGAAACAAATGGCCATTATAACAAAGGGATTCCTTTGTTATAACAAAGGAAATGTCTTTGGAATGCCAAGAGGCTGGATGTACACAATTGAATGGCAAAAGCGAGGACTGCCACACTCACACAATTTAATCTGGTTGGCGGACAAAATTCAGTCCACACAAATTGATGATGTTATATCTGCTGAGTTGCCTGACCGCACACAAGATCCTGAACTTTTTGCAGTGGTGACAAAAAACATGATCCATGGACCATGTGGAGATCTCAGTCTCAACTCTGTGTGTATGAAGGATGGAAAGTATACCAAGAGATACCCAAGAAAATTGATTAAAGAGACACCAACCAGAAATGATGGTTATCCTCTATATCAGTGGTTCTCAACCTTTTTAGCACTGGGACCCACTTTCCAGAATGGCACTTGTGTTGAGACCCACCGGAAGTGATGTCATTGACCTGGACATGATGTCGTGGCCGGAAGTGACATCATCAAGCAGGAAGTGCCCTCGTTGTGACATAATCAAATGACACTCCTGGAATGCAAATTGGCATTCTTGGACTGCAGCAATTGTACTACCCTGAAACATCCCTGACAGAAAGCAAGACGAGGACAATATATGTCAAAGCACTGAACAAAAAACAAAATTTTTAAAACTCACTTGAAAATTTAAACTGTTAACACAAAAGGAATATATCAAAAGCCAGGCTTGCAGCTTCCAAGATGGCAGCTCCCAGCTTTCCAACACCCACCAGGAACAGCCCACAAATGATCCCAATCCACAGTTTGAGAAACACTGATCCAGACCCGTCCCAATCATATGTCTCCACTTTTTCAGCAGCGGGGCACAGAGTTGCGTTAAAGCAGTTGCCTTAAAGCTAATTAACCTCCCGGAAACCACCACCACCGGCAAAAAAACCTGAAAATGTATTTTATTTAAAACATCTACATTCTGCCTCAAGAACCAACATTTTTCCAAGCCTCCTGAAACTACCTGGAAGCGTTTTTCCCTCCCACATAGTCTCCTATTCCATTTTCTACCTCACCCACCCCTCCGGGGAAAGTGCAGGGATTTCTTGCCTTATTTAATGCGCCTCCTCGGAATGGGTGTGAATTAATTCTTTGGAAAGAAAGGCAATGAACCCGTTTCGAACAGGATTTGAATTGTTTTGAAACCGCAGTCAGGCTCCCTGTACAAACGGGGGATGAATGATGAAGAAAAGCTTGACAGCAGAGCGAGATAAACTCTTCTGATTTGGAAAGGGAGAGGCCGTTGAAATCGCCACAGGGCCCCGATCCAGAGAACGCTCGCCCGTGTTCGATCATGCCTGGGATCGGGCGAGATAAGAAGGGCGCTTTGTCGTCCTCTCCTCCCCATCCCCCGTAAAACAAATTGCAAGGGCGTTTTTTTGGGGGGGGAGTGGCAATCTGCCTCCTTCTTCCTCCGATCGGCCGTCCTGTTCCTCCTCCGGAGAATCTTCTCCCAGCTGGAGAGCCTGAAAGGTTCGGGGTTCAGCGACCCAAACCCACCCACAGGCAGGGAGGGAGCGGCTCCTGAGACTGTGGGGGGGGCGCTGAGCTCCTCGGAAATCAATGGGGCTGACTTCCAAATCCAGCTCCAGTAAGGCTGCAATCCTCTCCACGCTTACCTGGAAGTAACCTTCATTGAGTATACTGGGACTTACTTCTGAGTAGCCATGGCTAGGATTGGGCTGTGAGTGACCAGGGGCAACGAAGGGAGAATGCAGGCCAGCACACCACGGAGGGAGCCGGCTGGGGTTTTTTTTTTCACTCTTGCGGGAGGGAGGGGGGACGGGGAGAATGGGGGATGGGGAGAAGGCAGGCCACTGTACCTGCTGCTGTTTCCCGCCACCGATCTTCCGCGGCTGCTGCTGCTAGCACTACCGCCGATGCCTGCCTCGTTCTGGGAACGTGCAGGCAACGGCTGCCACCTACAGTGCGCAGGCGCCAAAACAAGTAAAAAAAGAAAAACACAGAGAGAAACAAGCCAACGTCAGAGAGTGTGTGGAGCCAGCCAGCGTTAGAACTAGTCGAACGCCGTTTCCCCTTAATCCCACCACTGAAACTCCCTGTCTTCGGCGACCCCCAGGAAATGGTTATTCGACCCCCAAAGGGGTCGCGACCCACAGGTTGAGAACCGCTGCTGTAGAAGAAAAGTTGGCTGTCCCGTCCCGGGACATGATGTACTTGCGAGTGATGCCTTAGGTGGAGTGTACACAGTTCACCCCAATAACGCCGAATGCTATTTCCTTAGGATGCTTCTTCACTCAGTTCGAGGACCAAGATCTTTCACGGAGCTAAGAACAGTAAACGGCAAAGTATGCCAGACATTTAGAGAGGCCTGTCAGAAGTTGGGTTTATAGGAAGGAGACCAGCACTGGGATGACACATTGCGAGAAGCCGAATTGATCTCCCTTCTGGAGCAAATCAGAAACTTGTTTGCAATTGACTACATGCAGTCCATCGAGTCCACACACTTTATGGGAAAAATATAAGGAGGCCTAAGTGAGGATATATTCGCCAAAGTCCGGAGGGAAAATCCGACATTAGAAATTATGTTTGGTCCAGACATTTTCAACAAGGCTTTGATTATTCTTGAGGACAAATGTGTGGCCATGATCAATAAAACATTACTGCAACTCGGCCTGCCTGCACCCGTACAAGACGGACAAGACGTACTTTGCGCAGATTACATGCAAGAAAAGAACTACAACATCAAAGAGCTGAATGCATACGTCGCGGACAAGAAGCCACTTCTAAATCAAGATCAGAAAAAAAATACCAAATTATCATGGATGAAGTAGCGACACAACAAGGTGGTATCATTTTTCTTGATGCTTCTGGGGGCACAAGGAAAACATTTTTACTGGCCGAAATCAGGGCTCAGGAAGAAGTTCCCTCCATCTTTTGCCAACGCCTCTTCAGGAATTGTGGCAACGAAATGGAAGGAGGGAGGACAGCCCATTCTGCACTGAAGTTGCCACTTGACATCGCCAGGCAGGAAAATCCTATCTGCAACATAAGCAAGGCAAGTGGTCAGGTGCAGGTGCTCAAGACATGTAAAGTGATCATATGGGATGAATGCACCATAGCTCACAAGAAAGCTCTCAAGGCCCTTGACATCACTCTGAGAGATTTGAGAGGAAACGACAACCTGATGGGAGGAGCTCTGGTACTCCTCTGTGGAGACTTTCGTCAAACTCTGCCCATCATCCCAAAGTCAACACCGGCTGATGAGATCCACACATGTTTAAAAAATTCATTTTTGTGGAGACATGTGCGAAAGGTAACTTTAAAGCAAAACATGAGAGTACATCTGGGGGATGAGAGTGCTCAAATTTTCTCAAACAAACTACTGGAGATCGGAGAAGGTAGATTAGCAGTTGAGTCTTCTGGCAAGATAAAATTGCCATCTGATTTTTGTAAGCTGGTGTTATGATGGGGGGGGTGCAACTCCCCTCCCCTGGTGTAGCTGCCGCTGCCACCAGCCCAGACTCCACAAAACAAAGAGAGCTCCTGGGCAAAAACCCCTCTTAAAAGAAAGCCAAATAAAAGAAGTAAAAAAACCCAATTTTATTGATGTACAGTAAAAATTACGAATAAAACTACAGAGGCTCTGTACCATAAAACCTGAGTATTAAAGTGACAATAATCAACCCCTCTGTTTATAACTTAACTGAGAGGAACCCAGAAAGGACAAAAAACAAAAGAACATCCTATAGGATTTTTACCTCACTGACTAACTACAACCGGCTTCCACAGCACGTAGTGAGATGAGAGCAGCCAAGGGTTCTTCCTTGAGAGCAGCCAAGGGTTCTGTTCCCTGAGGCTTTCAACTTTATCTCAATGAACTATTTACCCCCACCTGAGCCATTTACACTTGAGTAGTTCTCTCCCAACTAACAAGATTCACATGAAACCACAATTTCATGACAGCTGGTGTCATCCGTCATCAAGCTAATAGATGCAGTCTATCCTGCTGTTTTCCAAAACTATCACAGTTTGAACTGGTTGCGAGAGAGGGCCATTCTTGCTGCTAAAAGTGAAGACATCCATGAGATAAACAAATACTTGCCATGTTACCAGGCGTGGTCACTGAATACAAGTCTATCAATACCATAGTAGATGCCAATGAGGTTGTTAATTTCCCATCAGAGTTCCTAAACTCACTGGATTGTGGCTGGATTGCCACTGCATCATCTTTTACTTAAAGGGGATCTTCAATTATTTTACTATGGAACCTCAACCCGCCACAACTTTGCAACAGCACAAGTTTGTGTGTCAAGAAGATGCTGGGTCATGTCATTGAAGTGACTGTCTTAACAGGAAAGGGAGAGGGTGAAACAGTTTTTATCCCACGGATACCACTCATCCCGACGGATCTCCCTTTTAACTTTAAGAGATTGCAATTTCCACCGAGACTTGCATTCTTGATCACGATCAACAAGTCACAGGGACACTCTATTAAGTACTGTGGAGTGGATTTGAGATCGCCGTGTTTCTCCCTCGGACAACTTTATGTTGCTTGCTCAAGGGTGGGTTCACCCAAGAATTTATTTATTCTTGCTCCTGGAGGTGAAACTAAAAATGTTGTTTATACTCAAGTTTTGAGTTAAATTAATATTAGAGTGAATTTCTAAAAGATTTTACTTTATAATTTTCATACTGTACTTATTCTTTCAATTACCTGTAAATAAAATTACTTTGATTTGACACTATAGATAGAATTCATTTCTTTTCCTATCTAATAGAAGCTTGGGATAAATAAATACCTGGGCAATGCTGGGTAACAAAAAGCTAGTATTTCATAGTATACAGAAGTATACTATGCTTACAGAATACTGTGCATACAGTATACTATGCTTACAGAAGTATGCAGGAGATGGGTTCAGCTTCACTTTCCCCCAAAATTCTATTTCTCTATGTGCAGGAAGATTTTCCCCCCCCATGGGGAGCACTACTAACTAGGCAAAGAGGCATTTTTTTAAGTGGTGCTCCTTTTAAGTTTATCAGGGGCAGATTACAGTAACTGTCTCCACTCCCGCACAATGTCTTTGCTAGTGGCTGTTTGCTGGAGGTGCTCTGCATTTTTTTAGATTGTGAGCCTTTTGAGGCCACTTTGACTTTCTCTGCACACCACTTTGTGAACTTGTTTTTATTGAAATAAGAATACATATTCTTAATTTGCCAGTCAGCTGGCAAGAATAGATAGCATTCTTGTGATACTGGTCTGAAGCTAAGTATCGCTGCCTGTGAGAGCTTGGAAAGCACAAGAGCCAGCAGCCAGGATGACTGCACTATGAAGGGAAACTCCTGGAGAAATGGAGGTTCTATGAGATTCTGCCCTGGAAGAAGAAAGAAATGTATTGTTGATCCAAATACCATGAAGTATGATATGCTTCTGGTTCAAAAATTGACAAATTGAAAGGCAAATGGATCTGTGCAAAATATCTTTGTTTTGTACATTTTTTCATGCCTGTTTACAGATATTCTTTCATAAAATGCTTCACCTTTCACCTCCTCTCCTTTTAAATTTTTCAACTTGAAAGGCCTTCTCCCTTTTCCTTTGGCTTCTAAATTCCTGTCTTGTCTCATTCTCTCACTGCCATTCCTATAAATGGCAGAGGCATTTCCTCTGCCATTTATAGCATTAGTACAAAAGTAAGCAATTATAAGTAAAACTTGAATGGTGAGCCACTGTCAGTTCAAAAAACCATATGCAATTTGTTCCTATTTATACAACTGGGTCATAAAGTACATTGATATGTCTGAGATTTTCAGACTTTCTATGCCAGCAGGCTTCCATCTGAATCAGTTTGTGCTTGTCAGTGTTAGAGAAATTAAGGACTACGAGGACTTGTGACCATTAGTGATCCTGGGGTGGCTCATTCTGTACGTAAATATACAATATATTCTATTTCACAAGTTTTTTATTTTATTAGAAACTCCATATAATCTCCATATAATCTAACCTTTTCTTAGTACAATCTTAAAGAAGAATGCTTGTTGAAAATGTTTTTACTTAAGAATATGCTTTGAACTTATATTGTCATTTTGGCATGAATTTGTGTCTTCATAATGAACAATGCTAAGCCCTATTTTTACTTTATAAGGAGCAGCACCAAGGCCTATCAATAGGTTAAAATGATATTACTGGATGTTTAGATTATCGTAACAAGTTTTGAGGATGTCATTTTGGGGAAACTGAGAACTGGATTTTAACAAACTCCCTGGTCACTGTGCATAAGTATTACTTAATCACAGGTGTATTCAATTAAGGGCGCAATCCTAACTTGTGGTGGAGGAGGCAGGCTGTATCCAGCACAATCTTGTAGCTGCCTTGAGCCTCCAAGGGCAAGGGCACATCCATGCCCTGACTCCAGAGTAGGTGCCAGCTGTCCTACTCGGATCTGTGCCTGCTATTTAACAGGTGAGATCCGACAAAGCTGTGTGGCCCAGGGACAGAAACTCCAACTCCACCTGCCTCCCTGGGCCAGCACCCCTCCCCAGCACACCCACTCCCTGCCCAGGAAAGCCCCTGCTGAACCCAGCTGGTGCAGGAGCAGTGCATTGGCAGTTTTTGTTAGTGCTGCAGTGTTGAAACAAGCTGCTTGTGTTGACGCTGCAGCAGCAGCGCTGGCATGCATGTGCTTTACGGCACATGTGCAACAGCACAAGGCTGACACAAGCAGCTTGTGTGGGCCCAAAAGAGGGTTTAGAATTGCACTGTAAAATGGTGATGGGATGCGCTTTGATGTAAATCTATACAGTGTACATCTTTGTAGGGGTGCATTCCATCATAGCTGACCTGCGTGTCAGGTATGTTGGCCTGTGCATTGGGCAATTGCTCTTAATAATGAAGAAAAGCTATCTGAACTAGAAGCGGTTTGTGTGTAATTGCTCCAGATCAGAACCCCAGGGGAACAGCTGGTTTCTTAACATCTCCCAAACTCCTGCAGACCATTCTTAGCACACCAATGTGCCATGGCAATTTGCAATTTGCCATGCTACTATTGCTACTATTGCTAGTAGTAATAGTTCATCAATATTTTTAAACTGTCCTTGTTCAAACATTAACTTTAATCAGTGGTTTGGGAAGCAGCTCAGATACCTTTGGGTCTGTTTTGATCAATTTCAATTCATTTTGTACAGAATAAATTCAACCCATATCTGATTTTGAAATGAAAGAAAATAATTGAAATTATCATTTTTCAGTGTTAGTATGCAGCATCCTTTGGCAAATGCTGGGGCTCATGTCCTCATTTTCTCAATCCTTTTCCTATGTAATCCACATTGTGAACATTTTCTGGTGAAAATTGCTATATAAATATCCATGATCAGCACCCGCAATTATTCTGTTCTAGGAGAAAAATCTTCTTAGGTAGGAGTCAGAGAAAAAGAATCTTTTGGTTTAGCTGCCCAAGGAGGCCTTAAGCAAAGTAATAAAGTTATTATTTTATCAGTAAGGTTTAAACTGTTGAAAACACACACAGAGAGACACTTTCAAACTGAGATTCCTTCCCTATTCAATCTCACAGCTTGTCTTCCTTTTTAAATATCATAAGTGTATGCCACTCTGAATCTTAAGAGGAGGGCACAGATCATTTTTAAAAAACTAAATGAACTTTCCATATCCCTGACTCCTTGAGGCTCTCAGCTTTCTCCCAGAAAGCACCCTTAATTTAAGAAAGAGAGAACATAACCTGTTTAGAATGAATTGTGGAATGAATTATCAGGATTTTTGCAGGCTCTGAGATAACCAAAGATTCTAGCAGCCACAGCAGCTGGTCGTCCAGCTGGGTAGAAAGCTGAGAGCCTCAAGGAGTCTGAGAGCCTCAAGGCACCAGACAAGAGTATACCTTGCAGATAGAGGACTTTATTCAGTGCTTCAAGTAATCTGCAATGGCAGTGAAGAGGAGACAGAGGACATCAGTAGCCACATTGCTGTTCTCTCATTTTTTGCAGAAAGGCCACAAACTGGTGAATGACACTGAACAGCAAGTCACACTGGAGAAGAGCCAAATCTCTACAGTTACCTAGTAGCGTAGCTACCTATGGGGCAGGGCACCCCAGGTGCCATCCTTAGGGGGGTGTCACCACTGCTCTCCAAATTTTTAAAATCATGGTTTTATGGAATAATACTATCATGCCATATACCTTTTGATGCAGACTTTCACCAGGAATTCAATGAAAAAAAATGGAGTGTAATGTCTTTATTCTAGCAAACGTTATGGTCAAAAAAACAAAGAACACCCTTCGCCATTTTTTATGTCAAAAATCATAGTTTGTTAAAATCACTGTTTTGTTATGGCCAAAAAACAAAACAAAACAACCCTGAAAATAGAACTCTCTTATGCAGGGGTGTCAAACATATGGCCTGTGGGCCTGCATAATGAGTCCATGAATGAGGCCCACAGAGCCTTTTTCTTTGGCCCTGTGTTGCTTGCTTTGTCTCTTGTGCTCTGGCAGCAAGCAAGCAGCTTCAGCAGCGATTGATCATCCGAGCCAGCAGGGGGAGCTGAGGAAATGAAGCTCCCACTAGTGAAGGCACAGAGGAAGGCCAGTGCAGGAATACAGAACAAACAAAACCTAGTAAGAAGCATGGAGGTATTATTAGTGACAGGAGGCGCCCTGCCTTTAAAATTAATAGGAGCCTAGTGAAGCCAGGGGGCGGGCTTAGCAGCCATGTTAGGTGACTCAAAACATTCCGCATTCCAAGCATTTCAGATTGGTTTGCTCGTACTGTTTACGGCTGAATTCTACACTCACCCCCCGAAAAAACAAATTCTGTTAATGTTCAGAATTTCGAGAATATTACAGTAGAAAATGGAAGGTGGGAAAAAAAGTGTAAAAGGGAAGGGGGGAAAAAAGGAGGGGGGAAATATTTTTTTTCTTACCTTCTAGACCATTAACAGTGGGTGTCAGAAAATGGTGAATAAGACTGCTAGGAACAAAAGAAATTACACAGCTTCAAAAAATAATGCTGTTTCAGTTAACGGTAGCTTTATTGAACCAATGTAATGTGAATACATGAATCTTTCCGTGGAAATTAAATCCCATTTTTCGTTCAGTGATTCGCACACCCGTATGCAGAACACGCAGGCATGCTTAAAGAGGTAGAAATTAACTTTTACACGCGTGCAGGGAGATTTTTATTCGTGAATTTGCGGCAAGCTTCCTTCGCGGCAATGATCTGAGTCAGCCATATTTGTTGACTCGAGGTGGCTTCAAGAATATGACGTCATGCTGCCTCCTGTTTCTAATAATACCTCCATGGTAAGAAGCAGCCATGTGTGTGTGTTGCTCCTAATCCCTCCCAGGTCTCCTGCCTGGCTTTTTTTTTTTTTTTTTTTTTTGCCAGCCATGCAACAACCAGCTTCATCTCAGCTCTTCTTCCTTCTCCAGCCTCAGCAAGAAACAGCAAAAAGGTGGTGGTGGTGTGGTTTAAAATGGAAGGACTTTGGGCACAGGACATCCTCTCAAGAACTCCAAGTTGAGCATTCTTGATTTTAAGAAAGCTCTGTTTTAAGAGCAGTTAGGAACTGTGCTGGAATTTGCATTTTCAATGTTGGGTGCTGCTTGCAACGGGACATACATAACTCTCAACTAAGTATGTATAGAACTGTAGCACTGAAGTATTTTAAGATGGTGAGAATGGCTTGTGAATCTTTTTGTAGGAAAAGGAGAACATGGCAACTGGATATTTTTTTTTAAAAAAACTAACTTTTGCAGCCAACAAGTTCCCAGCTCTCATCACTTCCAGCTTAATGATATCACTTCTGGCCCTCAGCAGCCCCAATGAATGATAACTGGCCCTCTGTATGAAATAAGTTTGACATCCATGGCCTTAAGTAAAAGTAGATTTCTTATTAACAAAAAGTAATTTTGTAACAAAATTACAAAATTACTTAGTAACAAAAAGTAGATTTCTTATTAACTACTGTTAATAATATGATAGCCTCAAGGGTGTGTGTGTGTGTGCGTGTGTGTGTGTGCGTGTGTTCATGCGTGTGCATGTGTATGTGTGTGTGTGTGTGTGTGAGAGAGAGAGAGAGCACTATTGACCAAAATTGTGGCAATTGTGGTTTTTAGGAATAATGCCATCATGTTATATATCACAGAATCATAGAGTTGGAAGTGACCTACAAGGTCATCTAGTCCAACCCCCTGCCAGTAGCAGGAAATCTTCCTAGAGCAGCTCCAGCAGGTGCCTGTTGAGTCTCCAGTGAGGGAGAATCCACCACCTCCCTCAGCAATCTGTTCTACTGTCAAACAGCCCTTATTGTCAAGAAATTCTTCCTGATGTTCAACCGGAATCTCCTCTCTTGTACCCACTGGGCCTAGTTCTACTGTCAAAGGCAGGTGAGAACAAATTTGTCCCTTCTCCCTTATACTCTTCCTTCCGGTATTTGAAGAGTGCTATCATATTCCCTCTCAGCCTTCTCTTCTCCAGGCTAAACATACCAAGTTCCCTCAACCTTTCCTTGTAGGACTTGTTTTCGAGCCCTCTGTTCATCTTTGTTGCTCTTCTCTGAACCTGCTCTAGTTTGGCTGCATCCTTCTTGAACTGAGGTATCCAGAACTGAATCCAGTACTCTAGGTGAGGTCTCACCAATGTGGAGTAAAGCAGAACTGCAACTTTTTGCAATTTGGAAGCTATGGTTCTATTAATGCAGGCTAAAATTGCATTAGTGTGCAGTTTCAGTGTGCAGTTTAAGACAGATTTCTTTTGTTTATTTTCTTATTGAATTATCTGTGTTCTATCAAAAGTTATAGCCAAATAAATAGAAAAAACACAAGTGACTGATGTAAAAATAAGTATATTTCCTTAACTCAAAACTGACAAATGAGACAGTTAATGAGACAGTTCTGAGAGCTAACAAGGTGTTGTTATGATCCAGCATGGAACCAATAAGTTATTATGTCAGCTCCCTTTTCCATGTATCAGAACTAATACTAGAACTCATTCAGTTTTGAACTCATACAGTATAGAACTCATTCACAACAATATTCAGTTATGTGAGTGTCATTAAGTTGGCCACTGGTTTTTTGTTGGTTATGGATTTGCTGGGTGACATGTACTGTTCAAATAGTTAGATCAATATAGTTAAATTAATAAAGTTAATAGGGGTGACACCATATGTAACCTCAGCTGGGTGACACCAACCATAATGATGTCAGTGGTGGGAAGTTTGACAGCGCAATCCTATACCCCTCTTAGCTGTGCTCTTGCACCGGCTGAACGCTGTCGCGAACATGCCATAAAGTGCTTCCACATTGGCGCTATGGCGCTCAGCTGGCGCAAGCGGCAGCGCCAATGCTCGGGTGCCGCTGCAACCATTGGCAATGCCGGCTGTGTGCCAGTTGAGCGCCGGTGTCACTCGGTCGGCATAGGGCCTCCGCAAGGGTGTTCCAGAGGCGTTCCGGGGGCATAACTGGGTGGCGCAGTGGGCGGAGACAGTGGTTGTGATGCAGGACGGCCATAGTGCCATATCCTAACACCGGTTCCCGGCCATGGCGGCCCCAATTCGGGGTGCTCCCATGCACGTTCCTCTGTACCTGCTATTTTGCCAGCACAGATCCGAGCAGGCCCATGTCTTGCACATTGCTATGGCCTCCAAATGGGCCTGTGGATATGGCCCTGCTATGTCGGCCTTACTAGGCTGGCATAAGATAGGATTGTGCTCTGAGTGTTGTTGGTCACTGGCTTAGATGGCTTTTAAAATGGATTCTAAATATTCATGGTGGACTGTAGTCTATCAGTGGTTATTAACCCTCCAGATGCAGGGGCAGTATGTCACTGAGGGTGTAATCCTAAACTGAGTTAAACCAGCATAAACTAAGCCAGCAAAATTTGGCCAGTACAAGGGACACCGTAAAGTATGTTTGGACCATTATCGGAGTCAGAGAGTCCAGCACACAGTGAGCCATCCTCCCTGACTCCAAGAGTAGTCCAAAAATGCTTTATGGTGGCCCTTGTGCTGGCCAAACTTTGCTGGCTTAGTTTATGCTGGCCTAACTCCAGTTTAGGATTGTGCTCTCAATAGTACATGCAGCAGAGTAATAGCAGGGGAGAGTACTTACATTCATCTATTGCTTAGATGGGGAAATATTCAATGCATGTATTTTCGGGCCATTATTATTATTCATTTCACTATTACTATCTCTCAACCTCACCTCCTGTACAGGGTTGTTTTGAGGACAAAAGAAGGGGAGGAAACATGCACCCAACCCTGAGTTCCTTGGAGGAAGGGTGGTATAAATAAATAAATAAATAAATTGTTGTGGGGGGTGTAAAAAATGTATCAGCCCCGGGTGTCATATGACCTAGCTATGCCACGGCAGCCACCCAAAGAAAGAAGGCAGTCAGCAATGGCTCTTGCTCCTTTTTCTCAGTAACAGCAGATCGTAGTTCAGTTCTCTTGGGGTGCTGGAACAGATGAACAGCAGATGCTGGCCCTTGATTCCTGTCCGGTCTGTGCTTTCCTGTGGTCCTGCACTTGAGGTAGAAAACTTGGAAACTGCTTTCACGTTGAGAGGGACATTACAAATAAGCATCATTTATAAACTGTCCTGGGGACAACAGAGGAGGCAAAGGAAGATTTTCCATATACAGCAGCTCCTTATTGATGAATATACAGTACTTTTGCCAGATCACTGTCAGCATCTCAAGACCCATAGTTCAATATGTTTTCATCAGCTGGATATAGAATTATCCAGGAGAGAGCAGTTGCCCAGTTGCAGAATCAGAGCGGCTCCTTGGTTTTCTGAGGAGCTGCGAACGATGAAGCGGCAGAGCAGACGACTAGAGCGTCGGTGGCGAAAGACTCATGCCGAATCTGACCGGACACGGGCTAGGGCCCAATTAAAAGCTTATTCCAGAGCAGTGGTGGCAGCTAAGAGGGCACACCTCTCTGCCACCATTGCATCTGCAGAGAACCGTCCGGCTGAGCTTTTCCGTGTGGTCCGCAGTTATCTACATCTTGCCCCCCTTACTGGTAGGGAGGAGCACACGGAGGCTCGCTGTGACGAGTTCGCTAAATACTTTACAGATAAGGTCGATCAGATCCGGCATGACTTGGACGCCGCTGTGGGCATATCTAGTGATGTCCCTGGGGAACCTGTCTATCCTATGATTTGGGATTCTTTTCAGCTTGTAGAGCCTGAGGATGTGGACAGGATTCTCTGGAGTGTGAGACCTGCTGCTTGCCCGCTCGACCCTTGCCCGGCATGGCTAATTAGAGCTGCCGGGGGAGGGCTGGCCGAGTGGACGGGGAGGGTGGTGAACTCATCTCTGAAGGAGGGGGTGCTCCCGCCTGCTTTGAAGCAGGCGATGGTTCGCCCTCTCCTGAAGAAGCCCTCCCTGGATCCCACAAATTTAAACAACTTTCGGCCAGTCTCTAATATCCCATTTCTGGGCAAGGTGATTGAGCGGGTGGTGGCGTCCCAGCTTCAGAGGGTTCTGGAGGAAACGGATTATCTGGACCCATTCCAATCTGGCTTCAGGCCGGGGTTCGGGACGGAGACCGCCTTGGTCGCCTTGGTGGATGACCTTCGCCGGGGGATGGACGGGGGACGTGCGACCCTGTTAGTCCTGCTGGACCTCTCGGCGGCTTTCGACACCATCGACCATGGTGTCCTTCTGGGTCGGCTGGCCGGGTTGGGGCTTGGAGGCACTGTTTTGAAGTGGTTCTGCTCCTTCCTGACTGACAGATCCCAGAAGGTGGTGCTGGGGGACGCTTGTTCGGCACCCCGACCTCTCAGGTTTGGGGTGCCGCAAGGTTCCATCTTATCCCCCATGCTGTTTAACATCTACATGAAACCGCTGGGAGAGGTCATCCGGGGGTTTGGAGTGGGGTGCCATCAATATGCTGATGACACCCAACTTTATCTCTCCTTTCCCCCTGATTCTGAGGAGGCGGTTGAGGTCCTGAATCGCTGTCTGGAGGCCGTTGGGGGCTGGATGCGGGCGAACAAGCTGAAATTAAATCCGGATAAGACAGAGGTGCTTTTGGTTCGGAAATCCACAGCTCGGGTATTGGATTATCGTCCTGCTCTGAATGGGGTCGCACTTCCTCTGAAGGAGCAGGTTCGCAGCTTGGGGGTTCTCCTGGATTCACAGCTACACCTGGAGTCCCAGGTGGCGGCTGTGGCCAGGGGAGCCTTTGCTCAGCTTCGGCTGATCCGCCAGCTGCGGCCGTACCTGAGCTGTGCGGACCTGGCCACTGTGACCCACGCCCTAGTGACATCTAGATTAGATTATTGCAATGCGCTCTACGTGGGGCTGCCTTTGAAGACGGTCTGGAAATTACAACTAGTACAGAACGCGGCGGCTCGGGTGGTTGCTGGGGCACGTCGGTTTGACTCTGTCGAGCCGTTGCTTCGGCGACTACACTGGCTGCCGGTTCTGTTCCGGGCCCAATTCAAAGTGCTAGTCTTGACCTTTAAAGCCCTTTACGGCTCGGGTCCGGGGTATTTGAGGGACCGCCTCCTTCCATACAATCCAACCCGTACTCTTAGATCATCTGGGGGGGGCCCTTTTGACTGTGCCGCCGCCAGGAGAAGTGAGAGGGGTGGCGGCCAGGAAGAGGGCCTTCTCGGTGGTGGCCCCCCAACTTTGGAACACCCTTCCCCTAGAATTGAGAACTGCTCCCTCTTTGTTAACATTTCGGCGGGGGCTGAAGACCTTTTTATTTCAAAAAGCTTTTAACTGCTGACAGGTTGGCCGGCTGGTTATTATGATTCACAGGGTTTGTTTTTTGTTTTTTGTTTTGTTTTTTAAACTATTTTAAATTGTTTGTGGTTTTTATTTTTTGCTATTGTTGTTTAATACTGTTTTAACTGTTTTTAATGTTAATTGTTATGTTGTATTTTTTAATATATATATTTTGTAATGCCGCCTTGGGTGCCTTCGGGCACAAAAGGCGGGGTAAAAATCTATTAATAAATAAATAAATAATAAATATAGAATACATCTGCAAAGTTATCCAGTATCAAAGAGATGTTGCCTTTTTGTCGTAAATGGGTTATCATTATCTGCTAAAATGTTTCCTAAGTGTTTTGAGGATTTAATCTCTGATAGATCCCCTTTCCAGAGCACACTAATGAATCTGACATATGGTGTATTGTACAGTGGGGTCAGCTCTGTTTAGCTAGTCTGTAGTACTTTAATCATGTGTCTCCTTGCTAGTTATGCAGGCATATTTTTATGCTTAGATGTGAATTTAATAGTAAGGCTGCCAGGAATCAGCATCTATACAGGTGATGATTAAAACAACCCTGGATATTTTAAGAGGGTATTGGAGAGGAAAAAATCACCAGAATTAGTCAGAGTTGCCAACCATAGTTACTAGAGATTTATGAAAAATTCAGTGAAAGTTCTTCCAGCTGTAAATTTCCTTTGAAATTCTGAGAGCGCTAACAGAATGTTGTCCAGTTTTTCCATGTATTATGTAAATTGGCTTTATTATCTCTTTTGGGGAGTCCCCCACATCCACAAAAAAAAAAATCCTGCTGTCCTACTACAAAACAAAGGACCTAATTCTATCGGATTGCTGTACCGCTGGAGCTCATATTGCAGTGGCACTGTGTGCTTTATGGCTGTTGCAAAAAGTGACTTGCCATAGAGCACTGCCAGGCCAGCATGACAAGCCAGTAGCCTGCCAAGGAGTACCTGTGCTGATACCAATGCAGCCCTAACATTCCCTTACCTTTCCATGCTGACGCAGCTGCCCTGACAGGGAGGCGGTGGCCAGAAAGGGGACCAAGCCAGCCCCAGTCAAGGAGCCCCTGATATTGACTGTCTCTGGGAAATAGTGTGGAGAGCTAAGGACAGGGAGGTTGGCGATGGGGCCGACTCTAGACTAAGCAGGAAGAGTAAGTAAGGGTAAAGCAGACCTAATGGGGGCAGAGTGACTGCACTGGCCAATGATGAGGGTCAGTCAGGTCTAGGCTGCTGGCTGGAAAGCATGCTTGATTGCATGGAAGGAGCAATCTGACAGGGAGGAGCAGGAACCAGGTGACTGGTTCCTGTCCTCCACCATTGACCAGCTGAAGCCAATCTCTGGTTCAGGCCCTAAGTGCCCCTTGCAAGCAGATATCCAACTTGGGAGGCACCACCACCTGCTACCCTGGATAAGTGGTTTTCCTTCAACAATGTGAAAAAAGAATGATGTGTTTAATGTTCATCTATTTTTTAAATTTAATATGTTTTTTTGTTCCCCATGGATACCAGATACGGGGCATGCCTATAGTTAAATGGAATACCTTATAGACTTTCAACCTGAGCAAACTGTAACAGCTCCATCAACTTGTTGGATGGCATTTCCTATGCAGCAGGCAAAGCTAGGATGGAATGCTATGGGCTGCAGCCAATCAGTCCAAGGGAGGGATCAATAGGAAAAAAATAAAAAATCATGACCAGCTGTAAATTTTACTTGGCATTTCAGAGCTTGATACCATTTACTGCAAGAAAGCAATTTCATTGGTTGGGAGGGGGGATAAAGACACCATTGTACAGTTAGAACCTTCCAGCCAATATTTAGAAAGTTAGCAACAAATGGAGAGATGTTTTCTTCAGTCTCTTAAGCCTGTAAATCAATGTACTGTGTGACTAAAATGTGATAATCTGCATATGCTCACCCTTTCCTTCAACACTAATTCTTTTCTGATGTGAAGAATCCTGAACTACCCACAGGGGAAAAAATCTGTTAAATTTAAGTTAAAAAATAATCTGATGGGTCCCATTAGTCAAGACAAGCTGTTTAAGGGTGTTACAGCTTACTAAGAGCAAACAAAATCACTGCAGTTTGTTCTGGTCCAGTATTATTTTTTATTAAATCAAACTTCAAGGTCTGACATTCAGTGATGTCATGCAGGGGGAACGCGGGGGAACTCAGTTCCACTTGTTAAAATTAGGGCTGACTCCGCCCACTTCACTCCGCAGTGCTTCCCCTCTCCCAATTCCTCTGCAAAGAGCTTTTCTTCTTGGTTGGCTGGCACTCAGAGGGTTAAAGGGAGCGACTCCGGATTCCTAGAGGGGCAAAGGGGCTGCAGTGGGGAAGTCCCGTCCTGCACAGCCCCCTTCCTCGCTCCCTCCAGCCACACACGTGGAGTCAGCAGCCACTCTGGTGAGTCTGCAGCCCACTGGGGAGAAGGGGAGTCCTGGGGGTGCAGTGGTGAATCAAGGGGGCCCCCGGAGGGGACGGAGGGGAGCCGGGACTTTTTGAAGCTGCCCTCCTGACGTGCCAGGCGTAAGCGGGCTTTGGTGTGGGGAAGCGCCCAAGGGTGCCGTCCGGAGTGATGCCACCCCTCAGCCCCTTCCACAGGTTCCTGCCTCATTCTACTCAGCCAGCCTTGGCTTTGAGGCTGCTGCCCCTGTGCCAATTTTCAACTTCCCTGGCAATTTTGAATAACTCCACCTCGCCTAACTGCAAAGACCAAGGAAAGGCTTTCGCCACTGTCTCTCCAGTCCAGAGCGTTTCACTGGCACTCTGGATATGAGGCTTCTTTGGGAGACTGTCCCCATCGCTATTGGAGCTGCAATTGGGGTGGGGGGAATTCTTCGCTTTCTGTTCTGTAGGCGCCAGGTGCTGTACAGAACCGGCTGGCTCCGCCCACTCGTCACTGACATCGTTGCTGGCTAGGAACCAGACGCAGGTAGACCTGGGCGCCACCAGCCTCCAGAGCCCTGCTCTACCCATAGGAACCAGCCGCGGGTAGACCTGGGCTCGGCCAGCCTCCGGCTTATGACATCAGTTCCGGTGGGCGGATCCTGACACGTGCCAATTAAAAGTGAGTTCCTGTTCTTAAATCATTTAGATGCCACCACTGCTGACATTGTATCATTCTGGCACAATTCCATATTAGAGGCATTGTGCAGGAATTGCACCATTCCACCCTCTGGTGCTAAGAGAAGTATTGCAGCTGTTCTTGCTAATGAAACAGGTATGCTAATGAAACAAACTGGCACCCAATGCAGGGGTGTACCTGAAGACACATCCAGCTGGCTGCCACCCTCCACACACAAAAAATTGTGGTGATGTCATCACGTCACTGCAATTTCTTCTGCCCCCCCCGTGCACTCCACCTGCCTGCTCCAACATTTGCTTGGTGTTTTTTTTAAAAACCACGGGTGGCTGGTGTGTCTCTGCCTGCCCACCCATTTGTCTACCCCCATGATTTGTGGGGTTGGTTGGTTGAACAAATGGGCAGAGCTGCTTCAGCCACCTGCTTGCTTGCTTGCTTGCTCACCTGCTCATTTTGGTCATTCTTGAGTGGGTGGGTGAGTGAGTGAGTGGTTGGTTGGTGGGGCTCCATTCGCTAGCCAGACTGACCCCACAATGTATGGAGCCACTTCAGCCTGCTGCTTGCTCATTTACCAGCCCGCTCAAACATGAAGAAAGCAGGCAAGCGAGTGGGTGGGTGGGCATCTGGAGTGGCTTTGACCAACCAACCCCATGAATTGTGGGCTCGGGCAGGCAGAACTGCTCCAGCCACCCAACTGCCCCTTAAATGCCAGCTTTGCTTGCCAGCTTTGCTCACAAGGGGTGGAGCAGAGTGGGGGTGCTCAGAATGCTGCCCCTGCCACTCTGATGCCTCTCTGACATCCAGAATCATGTAGCCCACTGGGCCCCCCGCCTAGAATGCCACTGACTAAATGGATGCAATGTGAGGGACTCCAATCAGGGGCTGTAGCACCATAGCTTAGGAGCCTTACTCCTTGCCCTAGTGTAGCAAATGCCAAGCATAGGAACCTATCAGCATGTAATGGCTGGAACTGATACCACAGCTCTTCAGCCCAAGTTATCTGAGGAACTAATGGGGTCTCATTAGACCCATATAAACTGCTAGAGTTGGGTTCCCCAGTCTGAGCCTTGCTTCACCTACATTAACCAGTAGTTGGTCAATTACATTAATGAGTAGCTAGTCACCCATCCATCAACCGTAACTTCTTCCTCTAGCTTTCTCATCCTTGTCTTCTTGATCCAGCATTTAACCCTAGCTTGCTGCCTCTGTCCCACTGATGTTTGGCTGTCAGACCCTAGCTATGTCCTCACTTGGAGGTACACCAAGGCCTGATAGGAGAACTTCCAGCAGCCAGGAAAACCAGGTACAGTGAACTAGCTCCACTCCCTGTATCAGCATGCTCCATAGCTACACAGTACCAAACTCTCAAACATCATACAGTATTTATATACCACTTTTCAACAAGAAGTTCACAAAGTGGTTTACAGACAAAAATATAAAGTTAAATGGCTCCGTGTCCCAAAAGGGCTCACAATCTTAAAAAAAAATAAAAATGCAGGACACCACCAGCAACTGCCACTAGAAAAGACACTGTGCTGGGGTGAAGAGGACAATTGCTTCCTCCCTGCTATAAATATAAGAAGAACACTACTTGAAAAAGTGCCCAGTTTGCAGGGGTGACAGATCAACAGATCAACAGATGTAGCAGTCAACAGATACAGCATTTGTCTGCAGAAACAAATACACAACCCAGGAATAATTTCAATGTTTTGGAATTTTGGTCATGAAGGGTTTGCATGAGAATGCTGGAAAGCTATGCTTACAGTACTGCCCTGTTCCATAGTCCAACTCCCACCTTCCACTATCTCCAGTTGTAGCAGCAGCATCTCTAGGAAAGTTCTCTTCCCTAGGGGTGGAATTTCCTGGTGTGCTCACACATGTGCAGTGATGTATCATCAAGTAATGTGATACAGTGTCTAACTGCAAAGGTGAGCTGGCCCGCCAGTAAGGTGGTGGATTGGTGGAAACTCCTAAAGAAGCAGCTTCTTCAGGCACAGTCCAAAACAATTCCTATGAAAAAGAAAAAAGGAAGGATACAACAAAAAGCCAGGATGGCTGCACAAGCATCTTAGTGGCGAGTTGACATGCATAGAAAATGGAAAACGGGACTGATCACCAGGGAGGAGTACAGACAGGTAGCCCAAATTTGTAAAGCTATGGTCGGGATTGCTAAAGCTCAATATGAGATGAGGCTGGCCAGGGATGTCAAGAAAAAACAAAAAAAAGGCTTATTCAGGTATGCTCAATGGAAGAGGAAGAGAAATGAGAGGGTGGGACTGCTGCTTGATATCAATGACAAACTGGTGTCTAGTGACAAAAAGAGAAAGCCCAGCTGTTCAACTTCTACTTTGCATCTGTCTTCTCTCAGAAGGAGGACTGCAAATGTTGACACTGGATCCTTAGCAGATAGGGAGAAGTACATACATCCCCACAGAGGTAATGAACATCTGCATGACATAGGTATGTAGATTAAGATTGACCAAGAACTCATTAGGAACCATCTAACTGGCCTAAATGAATTCAACTCATTTGGACCAGATAAGCTGCATCCTGGAGTCCTAAAAGAACTTGTGGACGTACTCAGCGGCGGTATTCAGCTGGTACGCTGGGCGGGAGGAATGGGTGAGTGGCAGCTTGCCCATAGCTTTCTGCTCCATTTCGCTGTCTTCCCTGCCCCCGCGGGCTGCCGCTCACCCGTTCCTCCTGCCCAGCATACCGGCTGAATGCTGCTGCTGGACATACTTGCAGAACCTCTGTCAATTATCTTTGAGAAATCATAAGGTGCTGCTAGATTGGAAGTGGGCTAATATAGTCCAAATCTTTAAAAAAGAAGAAAAGGGAAGACCTGGGAAATTACAGGCTCGTCAGTCTGACTTCAATTTTTCAGTACAGAACAAATGATAAAACATACAGTCGGCACACATTTGGTCAACAACAACAGTTTAGGAGCGCAATCCTAAATTGTAGTTAGACTGGGATAAACTAAGCAGGGCCAGCCTTAAGCCAATGTGACTGATGCCACGGCATCGGGCCCTGCGCTTTAGGGGCTGTTGCAGGCAGCACGGTGCCCTGCTCCCCCAAGCCCTGAGCTACTCACTGCTGTTACAGGAGGGAGCCGTTGCACCCCTCGGAGAGCCCAGCAGTGCCACGGAGCGACCCTGGGCTCCCGCTACGGAGCCCACTGAGCGAGTGGGCGAGCTCGACGCTGCCGGTGGGGAGGGCGGCCGACCGGGCCCGACACTGCCATGGCAGCCGGCGGCGACGAACCAGGGCGCCCTCCCAACGCCCAGCGTAGAGCTCCAGCCGGGCGTGCAAGGCTTCGGGCCTGGTTGGTCCAAAGTCTTGCGAGTGGTGACTATGGGTGGAGCGATCGCCGATGCTAGTGGTCGCCATTCCACGGGGCTCCGTGGAGTTAGACCACTTTTTGCCCTTTTGTGGGGCTTATCCCTCGGGATGAGTCTTTAAACTCGCAGGAGAGCGAGTTTATTTTGCTGGGCGCAACTCCTTATCAGATGGCAGTGGCAACTGCATCTGAAATAGGAGTAGCTCAGATGCACGCAATGGGCGAAGAGCAGCCTGTCTCGGCTGCATAATCGGGACACCGTCCTAACGTTGCTTTGTGTCATTCCCAATTAGAAGATTGATATCAGCGATCCAGTGAATGTAACTTAAAACAAAGAGAGTTTTAATCGGAACGGAGCAGAGGTGCTGGGACTTAATTGCAGGGGCTATTGAAATTGCGGCTGCAAGCAAGAGCCAGAGGGAAAAAGGAGTTATTCTATTATTATTTCCTGGCTCAAATTGCCCCTATCGGAACGTTTGTATTACTTTTTAATCGGTGTTGTTTCTTTAAGAAATTTACCCAAGCATCTTGTAAGCAGTTCCAGCTGGGAAGGTGTTGAATCAAGACGAGGCGATATGGAATCATTTAAAACTGTTTTTTCTTTTTTTTGTATGATGGACTAGAAGTGGAGGAAGTAAAAAGTGTCTTTTTGCTTTTAAAGAAAGACGTTTTAATTTGGCTGGAAGGAGATTTTGATCGTATTGTCGAAGCAAAATAAAGTGGCAGAAGGACATTGGAGTGGCTGTCTGGTTGCTTAAGGAAAGGGAGATAGACGGAGGGAGCTACATCTGGGACTTTTTCTGTTTGGAAGAAGGGACTATTTTTCTTTCTTTTTCCTTCGTTTGTGGTTATTTTTGGATGTTTTTTATATTTTTGGATATATTATAGAGATATTTTTACCTCTTTATCGTTTTTGCAGCTTTATGAGTCAATTGAGGGAGAACCGGATTTTTTTGATTTTTGAAGCGAAATAAAGTGGCGGAAGGAGATTGGATTGGTTGGTTGCTCAAGAAAAGGAAGATAGGCGGAGGGAGTTACATCCGGGGCTTTTTTTTTGTTTTCAGAAGGGACTATTTTTCTTTCTTTTTCCTTCGTTTGTGGTTATTTTTGGATTTTTTAAATATTTTTGGATATATTATAGAGATATTTTTACCCCTCTATCGTTTTTGTAGCTTTATGAGCCAATTGAGGGAGAACCGGATTTTTTTTGGGGGGGGGGTATTTTTCCATTCTTTGCTCTATGCGACGGAGGAGCGAAGTGCCGGCATAATCGAGATGCTGAAATAAGATGGGAGGGAGATATAATCGAGATGCTGAAATAAGATGGACTATTTTATTTTGAGTTTTTGTTTATTTTTTATATTTCTGGTTATTTTTTGAGATTTTGTTGATTTGGATTCGTCTATTGGATAATACCCTTTTTATTTTTTTTATTTTTGAGGCTTTTTTGGGTTTGATTTGGCTGGAGTATCTTTTTCCTTTTTCTTTTTCCTTTTTCTGTTTGTGGGGTTTTTTTCCTGTTTTGGTGGGTTGTTTTTTATTTTATTATTCTGAAGCTATGGATTACCGGGCATTCTGAAGGGAAGATTGATTTGGCTGGATTGGAAGACAGGGCTGAGAGTTTGCTGGGAAGAAGAGCGCTTATAAAGGACAGAGACAGTGAAAGGAGAACGGAGAAGATTTAAGGGTGGACTGAACTTTGATCTTGCGGAAGGATACTAGATTGATGGTACTTTTTCTGACTTCAAAGAGAAGCTGGGAGTTTATACAGTCTGGAGGAGTTTAGGTTTAGGTTTAGGATACCTTTATTGGCATATCAGAACATTATTCAAATTGGGTACCTTACATAAAGTACAAGCCCCGCATTGAGACATTACATATAAAAACTCAGATATTAAAATACAATACAATAAAATCAATAAGATTAATTAACATTAGCTCGTAGACATTCTCTGCAAGTTACCTTTCATAATATCACACAGAAAGGTCGCAAAACATTTTAGTAAATCAGTATCAGTCAGCGTAAGAAGGAGTGTAATATTGCCTTCATCGGTAACTTCTGAATTAAACTGAGACATCCTAGTGAGAAAACTCATGCGGGCCGCTGTGTGAAGGGGGCAATGGAAAATTATATGCGGTAAATCCTCAACTACTTCCATCTGACATGGACATAGTCTATCGTTATAGGGGATACTGTTATATCGACCCACTAATACCGCCGATGGTATAACATTACAACGTGCTAATGATAAAGCTCTTCTTTCATCTGGATTGGTCAACAGATCCTCCCTACCTTAACTGGAAGATTCCAGTGTAGGGGTGAAGAAGAGCAATTTGCCGCACTCAACAGATTTTGGGAATGCACATCAAGTATTCTCTGTTTAACCATATTGAATACTGATGAAAAGGGAACAGAGCCTAATAAGTTGGGATCTAAGCCAAGCTGTCTGATCTTCTCAAGGCATGTATCCTCCGGAGGACAGGAATCAATCTTAAATTGGTACAGCAGACTATTTTTAGAATTATTAAAATAAAGTCTTAGCCAATATCTGCAAGTCCTAAGCCAAGCTAATGTATCAAGCATAAGTTGTCCCGATTCGAGGCAAAGAACTGCATATGGGACACATCTAGGCAAAGCCAAGATTTTCCTCAGGAACATCGATTGAGTTGATTCCATAGTGTTATTAAAGCCCTTAATCCAGATGGGCACGCCGTACAAAATTTGGGCGATGGATTTGGCTTTAAATACTTTAAGGGCAGCTGGAATTAAGCGACCCCCTTTGTTGAAGAAAAATCTAAGTATTGCCAAAGAGGAAATTTTTGCACTAGATTGCACCATTCGGCGATGGCTGGACCAAGAACAATTGGAGGAAAATAGCAGACCCAGGTATTTAAAGGTTCTAACCTGTTCGATCTCATGGCCATTGAATGACCACTTACAGATTTTCCGGGACTTGGAGCAAACCATAATTTTGGACTTCTGAAAATTTAGCTGCAACTTATTTAAGGTCAGATATTCCATACATTTATTAATCAGCCTTTTGAGCCCTACGCGTGTACGCGAGATGATAACCGCATCATCCGCGTAGAGCAAAATTGGGACTTTATAAGTTCCAAGGGTAGGTGCATGACCCTCTACAGTGGATAAAGCCGGAGCCAGATCATTTAGGAAAAGATTGAAAAGAGTAGGGGCGAGTGGACAGCTTTGTTTAACTCCTTTATTAGTGTGGAATTCCTCAGTGAGCAGACCATCCCAAGAATATCTAACTCTGCAAGAAGTATTTGTATAGAGGCGTCTTATTAAAGAGAGTAAATTAATTGGGAGGCCCATATTTTTTAATTTAGTCCATAACATAGGTCTATTTATACTATCAAATGCCGCTTTCAAATCAATGAAAGCAACATAAGTTTAGATTTGTTTCTGGTAGAGTATTTATACATCAGATGGGCTAAAATTAAACAATGATCTAAGGTAGTGTGACCAGGTCTAAAGCCTATTTGTTCATTACCCAAGATCTCATTGTGGGTCATCCAGATGTTGAGATGGACTAGTAAAAATTTGGCATACAACTTGCCAATTACTGATAATAGACTAATTGGTCTATAGTTCCCTGGGTCACATGGGTCTCCTTTTTTATAGATAGGCACCACTATAGTTTGCAGCCATGACTCAGGCAGCTTACCATGCAAATTAGCCGTTTTAAAAAGTTCAGTCAGGATCGGGGCCCAAAAATCAGGTGCGGATTTAAGTAGTTCCGCTGAAATTTTATCCGGTCCTGCTGCCTTGCCTGGTTTAAGAGAGGAGATCAGTATCTTAATTTCATCAATAGATACTGGTAGCGTGGTAAGGGGTACATTGAAGGGCTCCTCTAGTAGAGGTATGGAGTTATCGAGAAATAGATTCCTGAAGTGATCTGTCCAGTTGTATGATGGTCATACATACATACATACACATCTTAGGGTCGTGTCCCTTAGTTTTTAGTGCCCCGTTCACTATGGCCCAAAAAGCACGAGGTCTAAAGTGGATTACTGATAAATACAGCTCATCCCAGGAGTCTTTAGAATATTTCAGTTGCTTGTCTTTAAAAAAGGCACTAAGTTGGAAATTCGAAGTGAAATACTCATTCAAGGCCTCTGACGTGTTCAAAATTCTAAATTTGTGGAAGGAAGTTCTGACTGCAGCTTTAGCTTGCTTGCAGTCCTGGTCAAACCATCCTGGGTTATTAACAAACGATTTAGGCTGTGGCATAGTCCCAACCGATACTAGGTTCAAAAGAATAAGTTTAACTAATTGCTCGTATGCCTCTAATACTATATCCGGGGGGTTCTTAACATTAATTGAAGTACCAAGAGAAGTGATGACAGGATTGACCAACAAGTTATGTAATTTCTGGGGCGCATCTTTGTTCCAGCACACTTTGATATTCCCTGGCTGCTCCCCAGATGCAGAAGATTGCAGTGGTTGATTCGGGGGAGACACAGCCAGGTCTAATTGCAGAGGAAGATGATCACTCAATTTGAAATCCCCTACTGTAAAACTGATTACGCTGTTGAATAGAGGTAGAGCAACTAGCATATAATCAATGACGCTACAGCCTAAACTAGAGACGAAAGTGAACTCCTCAGTGTGTTCAAACTCACTTAACCCATTAAGCCAATATAAATTATATTGAACACTCATTTTCGCTAGGGAGGCACCCGCCTCATTGACTTTGTTATCTTTAGAGAATCTTGGCAAGGAGTAATGCGGCGATAAAGAGTCCATCGATACCCCTTTTAGAATCTTATCAAAAAATTCAGCGCCCTCACCTACCCTGGCATTGAAATCCCCGCCAATGATAAGGTGAGCCATTGGGAACTTATCTATCAAAACCCCTAGCGAGCCCTCAAGATGTTTCCAAACCTGACCAGAGTTTGTCGTTTGGGAATTGGGTGGGATATAAATATTCCCTAACAGAATTGAGATATTATCCACAGCTAAATGTACCACCAAAAAACTATAGCTCCCCTGAAAGGATAAGGCTAAGGCGGCTTCCATCGGGATTTTAATTAATATGGCTAATCCTGCTATTAAACGCCCAAACTTCTTCCTACGGAAGGCTGGTAAGGTAAAGGATTGGTAGCCCTGGAGCACAACATCTTTATCACACCATGTTTCTTGAAGGCAAATTACATCATATTTACTTAGATAGTTAATAAAGTCAGGATTGTGTTGCCTCTTGAGCCATCCCGCTACATTCCAAGATAAGAGGCTCAGTCCACCATGGGTTCTGGGTGTGATCTCCACATCCACATCTGCCCCAGGGTGCAAATTTTTACAAGTTAGTCAAGGTGCAGAATGTTCTAACAAGTGATCCGTTATAGTGGCATCAAAGGTTTCATACAGAGGCATCCCTATGTCGGATGGATTAGCAATGGATTGCTGATTGCCCCTGGAGGAGTTGATGGATGGATTGAATTGAAATTGAAACTTGTTAATGTGACTGCGTGGTTTTGATTGGGGGGATTGATATATATTAACAGAGGGTTGTATAGAAGTAAAGTTGATCTGAAAATTTTTTGCTTGCTATTATATTATATGATAGTATTATTTGTTTGAACTGTTATTGAAGTGAGAGTTAAAATGATACCCAAAGATAAAGAAAAGAAAGATATGCCTAAGACTTTAAGCAAAACATCCCCAGCAACTTCATCACAAACTATGGTGTTGTTAAGGCAAGATCAGAAATCATCTGAACAAAGGAGAGAGAGCCAACAACAAGAGTCAATGGCTTGGTTATTAGAACAGATACGTTTACAAATCAGGAAATCTGAAAATAGAGTGACTGCTAAAATTGATCAAAAAATAGATGAATTGCAGGTACAGATAATGCCAAAGAAGCGAAGGAAGCAGCTAAAGATAGGAGGAAAATTAAGACAAAGTTGCAAGAAGTGGAAACTGAATTAGAAGAATTGAAAGTTGAACACCAAGAGGTGGAATTGGTACAAATGAGACAAGAAATGGATAAAGCTAATCTGAGAATAAGAATTCAAAACTACCCTGATCAACGGGGAGAACAGACATTTGAAGTGATTAAAAGATGGCTGGTGGAAGAGACAAACATAGAAGAACAAGTATTAGAAGAGGGTCTTGATATCATTTACAGGATTGATTTGAGTTTTGCCAGAAGGAATAATAGACCAAGAGAAGTGATGATCAGGTTTATTAAACGCAGATTAAGAGATGAAGTATTAAGAATCTTAGAAGAAAAGGAAAGATATGTGGCAGAGAATAAATTGCTGATTTTGCGTGAGATACCTTTTCAGGTGAGGAAAAAAAGATTACCATATAAACCGCTTGCTGCTCTTCTAAGAGAAAAACAGATTCGATATAATGGTGTTTGCCAGAGGGAATTTTGTTTAATTATGGAGGAAGAAGACAGAACATCAATTCAACTTTTAAATTGCAACAATTTATGGAGAAGTTTGGACAGGATTTTGGAAATAGGGGAGGTAAGAGTACGAATGAAAGTTCAACAGCAGAAGTTTTACAAGTGGAATTGCAAGAAGAAAGCAGCACAGGAGAAGAAGAAAGTTCACAGGAACAAGAAGGGGAGAGTAAAGGAGAAGAATCACAGGATGAAACAGAGAAATTAGGGGCGGCTGCCCCCAAACCTCCAAGGATGTTGACCAGGAGAACTAAAAAACAGGAGGACGAGAAGAAGAAGAGGAAGAAGAATTGAAAAGAGCAAATATGGCAGTAAGACAAATTAAAGCTATTTCGTTAAATGTAAATGGTTTGAATATTCCTCAAAAATGGAGGAAATTTTTTACACAATTAAAATTTAATCTGGATGTTATATGTTTACAAGAAGTTCATGTTCGTGATAATCAAAAGAAATTATTAGAAAATGGAAAATTGGGCGTATTATTTACATCTTTGGACCTTCAGAAAAAGAAGAAACTAGTTGCTACTTTTATTAGATCAAATTTTCAACCTGAACTGATTTGGAATGACAAGGAGGGAAGAGTGGTGATAGTGAAAATTCAAGTGCAAGTTAAAGAATTACTGATTGTGAATATTTATGCCCCGAATACCAAACAAGAGTAATTTTTTAATTCATTGGGTAAAGTATTAGCAGATTATAATCAATTGGAAATGATTATTCTGGGGGATTATAATGCGGTTTATGATAAGAATTTGGACAGGAAATCATCTAGAAAATTGAATGGAGGAGGAACTCTTTCAAGGGCTTTTCTTGAGTTGGCTGAAGAATTTAATTTGATTGATGCATGGAAAACATTGAATCCAAAAAAGAAAGAATTCACATTTTTTTCAGTCAGACACAATTCTTGGTCAAGAATCGATATGTGTTGGATTTTGGCATTAGCAGTTGATAGACAATTTGAAATAGAAATTTTACCGAATACCTTTGCAGACCACAATCCAGTCTTATTAACAGTAAATAAAAGATTCCGAAGGAAATTATGGAGTTTAGATAATTCTCAATTAGAAGATAGGAATTTTATAAAATTGGCTAATATAGAAATGTAGTGGTTATTTATACAAAATATTCAACGTGATATTCGAATTCAAACGGTATGGGATGCAAGTAAAGCTTTCTTCAGAGGTTTAATGATTAGAGAGAAGAAGAAACAGAGTTTGAAAGGCCGAGAAAAAATGAAAAATTTATGTTATAACTTGAAAAAAGAGGAAGAGAATTCACAGGATAATCCTACTAATTCTAAAATCAGACTGAGGATTAAGAAATTGCAGCATGAAATTAATGTGTTACAAATTGCAGAAACAGAAAGAGAATTGAAAATGGCAAAACAGAATTTTTTTGAGAAAGCAAACAAACCGGGGAGATGGTTGGCATATAGGTTGAAGAAAGAGAGAAATAGAAATATTATTAAATGTTTGAAAGATGAAATGGGTCAAGAAAAAGTTGGTATCAAAGACATTAAAAAGATAGTAGAACAATTTTATAAAGACTTATATAAGATGAAAGAAATTGATATGGATAAACAACAAAATTATATATCTATATAGAAGAGCCTGGGTGTGTGTGTATGTATGTATGTCTCGCATAGGCTCCTCAATGCCTGGAGCGATCGGCACGAAACTTGGCACACATATACCTTGCGGCCGGGCGACAAACACTGCGGGGGTCGGGCCACCCTAGCGCCCCCGGGGGTGGGGGTATGCGGGGGTCCCCATGTGAAAACGGTCAAAAACGGCCAATATCGGTGTCAAATACGCAGTTTCCAGGGTCGCCGAGATGAGCGGTGCCACTCCCGATGCCGTTGGAGTCCGGGATCAGCCCCCTCTCGACGTGGGGGGCAAGAAGGGGTGCAAAAAAAAACGTCCGCCATGCCCTGCTGGAACTCCTGGACCGATTGGCGCCAAACTTGGCATGCGGAAGCCTAGAGGCCTGGCCACAAACACTGCGGGGGTCGGGCCCCCCTAGCGCCCCCCAATAAAATATGAGAACAATTATGAATATACTAGCTTTTTGTTACCCGGCGTTGCCCGGGTAACAAAATGATCTTCCAGAGTTTATGAGTGACCCCGGAAACTATGGATTTGACGCCGATTTCGGCCGTTTTTGACCATTTTCACACGGAGACCCCCGCATACTCCCACCCCCAGGAGCGCTAAGGGGGTCTGACCCCCGCAGTATTTGTCGCCAGGCCGCAAGGTGTATGCGTGTCAAGTTTCATGTCGATCGGGACAGGCGTGCCAGCAGGGCCTGGTGGACCTTTTGTTTTGCACCCCTTCTCACCCCCCACGCCAAGGGGGGCCCAAACCCAGACTCCAACTGTGCCGGGAGCATCGCTGCTCATCTCGGCGACCCCGAAAACTACAGAGTAGATGCCAATTTTGGCCATTTTCAGCCATCTTCACATGGGGCCCCCTGTGCACCCCCACCCCGAGGGCGCTAGGGGGGCCTGACCCCCGCAGTGTTTGTCGCCAGGCCGCAAGGCACGCATGTGCCGGAGTTGGTGCACGTTGCTCCAGGCGTTCCAGCACGGCATGGCGGACTTTTTGTTTCGCACCCTTTCCGGCCCCCCATGTCGAGGGGGCCCCAAACCTGGACTCCAGCGGCATCGGGAGTGTCGCCACTCGTCCCGGCGACCCTGGAAACTACGGACTCGATGTTTCCGCATGCCGCGTTTGGTGCCAATCGGTCCAGGTGTCACAGCGGGGCATGGTGGATGTTGTGTTTCGCACCCCTTCTCACCCCCCATGTCGAGGGGGGGCTGATCCCAGACTCCAACGGCATCGGGAGTGGCACCACTCATCTTGGCAACCCCAGAAACTGAGGATTTGACACCGATATTGGCCGTTTTTGACCGTTTTCACATGGGGACCCCCGCATAATCCCACCCCCGGGGGCGCTAGGGTGGCCCGACCCCCGCAGTGTTTGTCGCCAGGCCGCATGGTATATGCGTGCCAAGTTTCGTGCCGATCGCTCCAGGCATTGAGGAGCCTATGCGAGACATACATACATACACACACACCCAGGCTCTTCTTTATATATATAGATTGGAGTACTGTGAAAGAGATCCATCAAAGAAATTAGGTTTGGTTTTTTTAGACGCGCAAAAAGCATTTGATAATGTTAATTGGAATTTTATGTTTCGACAATTAGAAGAATTAGATTGTGGCGAAAACGTTTTATCAGCAATAAGGAGTATTTATACAAAACAAATTGCTAGAGTAAAAGTGAATGGAGATTTAACTGAAGAAATATATATTGAACAAGTACAAGACAAGGTTGTCCACTTTCACCATTGCTGTTTATATTATCTCTAGAAATATTTTGTACTAAAATCAGGGAGGATCAAAGAATTAAAGGTGTAATGGTTCAAGGAGAAGAGTTTAAATTGCAGGCATATGCGGACGATGTAGTTTTTATTTTAGAAGATCCCAAGGAATCGATTGAATTTTTGATGGAAAATTTGAGAGAATATGGTGAGGTGGCTGGAATGAGAAGAAATTATCCCAAAAAAAAGTTATTATTAAAGAATATAAAGAATCGCGAGAAAGAAGAATTGGAGAAATGGGGTTTACAGATTACGAATAAAGTAAGGTATTTGGGCATATTAATGACAAATAAAACTAGTATTTTGATGGAAGATAATTATTATAAACTTTTGAAAGAGATTCAGAAAGACTGTGAAAAATGGGAAAAATTACAATTGTCATTTATGGGAAGAATTGCCTCAGTAAAAATGAATATTCTACCAAAGTTTCTTTTTTTGTTTCAAACAATTCCCATTATTATTATTATTTTAAAAAAACGTATTTTCAAGAAATAGAAAAGATTTTGTCTAAGTTTGGCTCTGGAAGAAACCAAGAATCCATTTGAAGTTATTACAAGATAGTAAAGAACATGCAGGATTTGGATTTCCGGAATTCTTGGCCTATTATCAAGCAGTGGCGTTGAATTGGATAAGAGAATGGATAGATATTAAAGATGAACGAACAATTAAATTGTAAAGTCTCTAGACTTATGATCTTCCGATTGGTTTAAATGCATTTTTAATTTATGATAAAGCAAAATATTACCCAATTTTTAAACAACATTGTTTGAGGAGAGCATTGCTTTGGGTATGGGATCAGTTAAGATATATAATGTATGATAAGATTCCACGCTGGGTAAGACCTTTGGAGATAGCCTCAAAACCTGATTGGCTTAGAGAAGATCAAAATAGAACTTATGCGGAATTAATTGATGGGAATAGTAGAATGCTGTCTAGAGAACAATTAGAATCAAAAGATATTTTTTTAGATTGGTGGTCAGTAATACAAATTAAATGAAGAGTTAACGAAGATGGTAAGATCGGAATTTATCAAGATTATTTAGAATTTGATAAGATTTTATTAGAAGATAAGGATAATTTTATAAAGAGAATGTATGTTATTTTATTGAATTTAAAAATGGAAGATGAAACAGTAAAGGAGACAATGATAAAATGGGCAAAGAATTTTGGATATTCTATATCTTTAGAACAATGGGAGAGTATTTGGAGAGAGAATATTAAAGTGATGAAAGCAGTATCATATAGAGAAAATATATATAAAATGTTTTATAGATGGCATATCACACCTGATAAAATTGTTAAAATGTATAAGAATACTTCAAATACCTGTTGGAAGTGTAAGAAGACTCAAGGTACTTATTACCATATGTGGTGGACATGCATTAAGGCAAAAATGTTTTGGAGAAAGACAGGGAATGTTACAACAAATTTTGAATTGTTTGATACCATTTAAACCTGAAATGTTTTTATTGAATATTTTTCGAGATATGCAAGAAATAGAAAAAAAATCTTATTATGCATGTAACCACAGCAGCCAGATTGGTGTTTGCACAAGAATGGAAAAATGAGAATACCCCAAGCATGGAACAAGTAATAAGCAAGATTTATGAGATTGCTGACATGGATATTTTGACTGAAAGACTGCGAGAAAAAAAGACATATATGATTGAACAAACTTAGCATTTATTTTATGAATGGATGGATATTAAATGCTAGATTTTAGATATATGATTTTATTTAGTGAATATCGTAGTATGTTGACGTGTTAAAGGTCACTGGATATAATTTAAAAGAGTTAGCAATTTTACTGGACGATAGAGACACATTGCAACAATTCCTTATGTGTGTACCAACATTACCTCTTCCCTTTGGTCTTTGTATTCCCTACCCTTATCTTATTATAAATAATAAAACTTTTTTCAAAAAAACCCCCAAAAAACACAAAGTCTTGTGAGTGGCAGCGCTCCAAGTCTCGCGCAGGGCAAGACTTCCTGCTGCCGAAGTCTCGCGCTGGGGAGTGGGACTTCTGGATCCCCGGCCGGAGCGCATAAGGAGCTCGGCTGCGGAAGGAAGAGGACGCTCCTTGGTGCGGGGCGAAGGTCCAGCAACCGAATGCTCCACGGGGACTGGCCACCCTCCTCCCCGGACAACTCCCTTGGGGACCCCTGGAGGGGTTTGGGTGGCACCCCTCAGCGCTCCACCTGAACAGCTGCTGCCCTACCGACTCTTTCTGGGGCGAGGACGCAGCAGGCGAGCGCTGCCCTACTGGGACACCTCCCCAGGGTTGGGGGTGCCCCCGACCACTATCCCACCAACTAGACCAAGATTCCGGGGGAGGGCGTGCGCTGGTAGCCGCCCCCCCAGCAGCTGACAGGGGCAACCTTCAAGAGGGACAGCACCGCCCCACCCAGCAACCTCGGCAGGAGGCACCGCGGGGAAGCCCATCAAGACATAATTCTTGTTAAAGGAGCACCCCAAGGGAAGGGGGGGAGGACTGTGTGGATCAGGGAGGTCCGTGGAGTAACGCAACCTACCCCCTTGTGTTTGTAACCCCGATGAGTGTTAAGCGGTCCTTGGCATTAAAGAGTCTTCGGAGCCTGACCCCTGCCTCCCGCCTGTCTGTCTACCACGACCACAAAAAGCGCCAACAGGTACATGCCCTCCACCGTCTCACGATGCTAAGGGGTCCAGCGGAGACCCCCATGGAGATGGCAGCGACAGTGGTGAAGAGTGCGGGCAGTGCCCCCCAGGAGCAGCGGGAACCGCCAGGGGCATGCCGCCTGACTGGGTGCAGTGGTTCCTGATGCAACAATGCTCGCAGGCAGACAGGCAGCAACATATCTTGGCCGCCATAGCTGACCAACAAGCGATACTGGTCCAACACCTGACCAGTGGAGGTCTGCCTGGGCCCAGACATGCACCAGCTACCCCACTGCCACCTGCTCCGGCCTACCAGGATAGAGTGCCACCCATCTGCATCAGCAAAATGGAGCCTGAGGATGATCCGGAGGCTTATCTTAACACCTTCGGAGCAGGTGGCAACCGCAGCAGCTTGGCCAGTAGCTCAGTGGGCAGCCATATTAATGCCCTGTCTAACCGGCATTGCGCAGGAGGTGGTTGATATGCTCACTACCATGGAGGCAGCCAACTACAACATGGTACGTGCAACGATCCTGGGGACCCTTAACATCTCGGACGAAACGTACCGATGGCGCCTCAGGGACTTGGATTATAGCAGGGGTTCCAGCATACGGTTGGTGGCCAATTGCATACGAAACAATGGGCTGAGATGGCTAAAACTGGCAATACGCACAGCGGAGGAGGTGGCTGAGTTGGTTCTCCTTGAACAATTCCTTACAGTGCTGCCGTCTGCTGCCCGCAATTGGGTCCTGTGTAGACAGCCCAAGACCCTCAAGGCGGCCACGGCCGCTATGGAAACATATGAGGCGGCCGCCCACCCAGGATATGGTGCCAGTGGACGGCGAACGGAGCCACGGCAGTCCCCCACGCTGCCACCGACCGGACCAATGGGCCGACCCCTGGCAGCAACATCGCGAAGGGAGCAGCGAGACGAGGGACATCTGCAACGGATCGGACACCCACCCAACGGGTGGAGCCCGTGGATCTTTGGGCCTTCCCCACGAGTGACGCTGCCCCGGTCCCAGCATCGACTGGCCGGAACCCCAATGTAGTTTGTTTCCAGTGTGGACAACATGACCACATCCGGTGGGACTGTACCCACAAGGACTGTTCCAGGGCAGAAGTGTGGACGGCGGCCCAGGTAAGGGGGCCCCAGGAGGAGGCCCACCCAGTGGTAGAGGCCCGGGTCGATGGGCAATGGGTAACTGCCTTGATCGACTCCAAGTGCACCAGAACGCTGGTGCGAAGGGTGCGGGGACACCCCCTGGACGTGACTTTGCTGGTCCGGTGCATCCATGGGGATGTCTGCCCCTACCATCTGCAGTGGGCCAAGGTCCAGGTGGGTGGGGACTGCCAATTCCTCAAAGTGGGGGTAGTTCCACATCTAGACTATGGTATAGTGCTAGGGAGAGACTGGCCAGGATTCACACAGTTGCTGCGACGGGCTACGACTATGAGGGAGCCCCAGCCGGGGGGAGGGAGGCTGGATTGGCCCCCTTGGAGGACATTCGCGTTGGGCAGCAAGATGACCCCACCTTGCGAGCCGCCTTGGAGGCCACAACAAACCCGAGCCAGGACCAGGACGGCCCCCAGTTCACATTCAGGGACGACATCTTGTACTGGGTAGGGCATGATCCACATATGGGACATGTGGTGGACCAGTTAGTGGTCCCCAGACCCCTCAGGACCCAGGCCTTAAGGGTAGCACATTGTGTGCCCACTGCGGGACACCTGGCTGCCGAAAATATGTGGCAGCGACTCACCCAACGTTTTTACTGGCCAGGGATCAGGGAGCAAGTGAAGCGCTACTGTGCATCCTGCCCCGAGTGCCAACGAACCCAACCCTGGGGCCTGCCCGGGGGAGAGCTCATTCCCTTGCCCGTTATTAGGGTACCATTTGAGAGGATAGGAATAGATTTGGTGGGGCCCCTGCCTCCCACCCAAGGGGGATTCACCCACATCCTTGTGCTCATTGATTACACCACTAGGTACCCTGAGGCTGTTCCCTTTAGGAAAACCGGGGCTGGCACTATCGCCCAGGAACTTCTATAAGTGTTTTCTGGGGTGGGCTTCCCAAAGGAAATAATCACCGACCAGGGCACTAACTTTATGGGGCGGGTCCTCCAGGAGCTGTGGTGGATGCTGCAGATTCAACCACTCCAGATGTCAGTTTACCACCCACAAACAAATGGGCTAGTGGAACGTTTCAATCAAACGTTGAAAACCATGCTTAGAAGGTTCGTGGGAGAGAACCTGGGGCAGTGGGCCCGCCTTCTGGATCCTCTACTCTTTGCAGTGCGGGAGATCCCCCAAGCATCCACTGGATTTGCGCCCTTTGAATTAGTGTTCGGGCACAGACCACGAGGGGTGTTGGACATCCTGCGAGATAACTGGGTCCAACCACAGGGGGCCCCCAAATCAAACATCCAGTATATAAGACTTGCGAGAACGGCTCGCGCATTTAGTCGACTGGGCCAGCATGCGCTTACAAGAAGCACAGATAACACAGAAACTGCTATACGATTGCCAGGTAAGGCCCCGGTCCTTCCAACCAGGTGACCGAGTGCTCCTCCTCTTACCCACCATGGATGCCAAATTGCTCGCAAAAGGTGACACGGCAAACAGGACCCGTGGACTATGAGATCCAGTGCCCAGGGCACCGCCCTGAGTGCCAAATATATCATGTCAATCTATTAAAGGCTTGGCGAGCGCAGGAGTGCCTTATGGTGACAGGTTCCAAGGACTGGGGCCCATCCGCGGCGGACACCAGCTCACCCCGCCAGTCCCTCTAGGAGACAGGCTTACCCCAGATCAGGCGGCTCAGGTAAGATCCCTTGAACAGGAATACCCGGATGTATTCTCTACAACCCCGAGGTGTACCTGTTTAGCCTCCCATCACATCGAAACGGAGGAGAGGAGGATGGTGTGCCTGCCTCAAGGACGACGGCCCTATTGTCGTTAGGAGAAGGTGCTCCGGGACGAGGTAGAAGAGATGCTATGGCTTGGGAGTGATCGAGCCCTCCTGGAGCCCCTGGAGGAGCCACCCGGTGATGGTACCCAAGCCCGACGGGTCGGTGCGGGTGTGCATTGATTTTAGGAAGGTCAATGAGGTGTCAAGGTTTGATGCCTACCCAATGCCCGTCGTGCCGGGGCTCCTCGAGCAGCTAGGGAGAGCACAGTACCTCTCAAAATTAGATCTGACCAAGGGGTACTGGCAGATCCCCCTCACCCCCGCCTCCTGGGCCAAAATGGCCTTTGCAGCTCCCCAGGGCCTGTTCCAATTTGTGCGAATGCCATTCGGCCTGCACGGGGCAGCCTGAGGCAAGCCTTTGCAAAGTGGCTGCAGAACCAATCCCATCTCCCACCCCACCCCAACCAGAGCAGAGATGGGAAAATGGAAGGGCAGCCACCGCCACCACTCTTCTGTACTGTAGGTTGGAAGAAGAACCTGGCAGTACAACTCAGCTGTGCTAGGACCCGCTCCTGTAGGCTGCCAGAGTTTGCAATCATGAGGAGGAAATTTTAAATCTGTGTTGTAGGAGGAAATCAAGCCTAAGAGGCGATTTCTCTAGGTCTCTGTCTCTTTAAAGGTGAGACCGGACTCCCAAGACTGAGAGGTCTGTTTTTCCCTGCGTGCGTTCCCCGTTCCTGCTGAGGGTCACAAACTCTCCTGGCCCCACCAATCCCCCCTTGGGATCTCTGCTATAGCTTACCAAAGTTTTAATGTTGACAGAAAGAAATGCCAGCTGGACTTTGATGGAATTCCGGAAAAGAAATATTTATTGCAATAAGACGCAAAATAGGTTGCAAAACACACTTGCAAAAGGGCACCCTAATTGTGTACCAAATTGAAAGAGACCAGCATCTCCCGAACTACATTTACACATGTAGATGAAGAGAAATAAAATACTCCATCACACTCAGTTGTCTAATCCTACTTCGATCATTGGGGCACGGAAGTTTTTGGGACTTTTGATTGGTCAAGGGTGGGTTTGGGGATCTCCCCGAGATGTGCCCATGTGCCTGAAGGGTGGCCGGCACCCTGAAAGAAGAGCTAATCTCAGTATTACAAAAGATTGGGGAAGCTGCTGATCGCTGGGGTAGGGTGGATAAAGGCTTTTGATTGAATTTGTAAAGAGACAGAAAAGACGTAAGGTCAGTGAGGGGGCAAAGACAGACACATATCTTTTAAACACAAAAAGGCTATTCATCATCTATTCACTATGAAAAGTTCATCTAAGACTATCATGCAATTGTCTTTGGTGGGAATTGGAGGTGACGGTGCTGACGACGTGACCCAAAGATTCGATGTGATGGCTGTGGCTCACTCCCCGAGGGAGTCGGCATCCATTTTGTCCATTTGAGGCCATTTCATGTTGCCTATCCACAGTTCACACAAGCATGAAGGTCAGTATAACAGTCCTCCCTTGGATAACATGTTTTCCATTTACAAAAGGCACTCCCCATTCATAAAGTACACAGTTCCCATTCATAAAATACACGGCTCTCATTCATAAACCCCATTCAGGCAGCCGGCCTCCCCTTTTAGGGGAGACTTTGACAGCTCAGGGTTTTTGACAGTTCTTCCAAACCACGTGGCTGGGTTTTCGGGGGAAGACCCGGCTCTTTCCGAGTTTGAGAGCTGGTAAGCGGTGCTTTCGAGGAACAGTTCGGGAGTATGACAGCTGGCTCGTTGGCTTGCGGTTAACAGTTTGGGTAAGGTGCGTGCCAGGGTCAAACCACAGGTCAAGAACCTTTGTAATCCTTTCAAGCACTGGCGGTCTGGGGTTGCGGCGATGGCGGCGGTGGGAGTTCGATTCCTGAGTCCCCGTATTTTGTTGGACTTGGTCAGTAGGGATCCAGGGAAGCTGTGGCCACGAGTTCGATTCTTGCCAAGGTTAATTTTATTCTTGCCTTTGAGAAGTCCATTTTATTCAGTTACAGCTTGACTGGGTTGTGTGCGTGCAGTCAGGTGAAGGAATTGTGGCGGTTGCAACGTAGCCTGGGGGGGGGGTTGCCTCCAGCCAGGAAAGTAGTCATGGTGGTTGCAGTGTGGCTGGGGCTGTGTGCCTCCAGCCAGGAGAAGGAGTTGTGGCGGTTTCTGAGAGAATCGCCGGGGTGATGGTGGTGGTACTCCTGCATCATCTGGATGATGCTGGAAAAGTGTTCGGCTCAGTGTGAGCAGCTATTAACAAGATAAATAGACAGTTATTTTAAAAATTTGGCAGACCTCAGTAACAGGGATAGGGTTTTCTGCAGACACTGCAAGTAAGTGGCTCCTTAGGGAAAAAAAAGAATGCAAAAGGTACAATCCTTCCCCTCTGGAGGTAGGGAGTGCTTATAGCACTTACCATGCAACCTAAGCTTCTGCATGTTTATCTGTACTCTGTAAATCTCACTGTGTTCAAAAAGGGTTGCTTCCAAGGAAGCAGACATAGGCTCAAATACAGCAACTGCTTAAGTTAGTTTGGATAACTTTTCTGTTTTGATTTTAAATGCCCTCTGCTTTCTTAAGTGATCTGATTTATAGCTTCTACACCTGTAAAAGTAATGTATAGTAGGAATTGCACCTCTTGGAAATGTGGGGCACAACTCATTGAATCCTTATTTTGAAGCACTTACTCTAGAGCAGACCCACCAAACCTTACTCTAAGAAAACCTCAGAAACAAGAGGTTTGGTGCTTAAGTGGCTTCCAAAGTGCAGTTAAGTGTAGCTTTTCCCAAGGAAGATAGTTTTTGGTTTGAATTCAGGAAGAGATTGAGAGAGAGAGAACTTAATTTTGCAAAAAAAATAAAAAATGCTTTAGCCAGTAGATGAGTAGCTGGAACCTAGTCATTCTACTCAGAGCTCAAGTATTCAAATAGTCTTTCCAGCTAAAACTGAGTGGCAATTTTTGTTGGAATGCCATAAATTGCCTTACAACTTGTTTTCAAAACTATGAGGGCTTTGTAATATGAAATCAGTGGGAATTTAACAGATCAACTTTTAATTCTTTTATGTGACATACACTTGTTTTGAGTGGGGCTGCTAATTGAATTACAGGTGTTATGTAATTACAATGTAAAATGTACAAGTATTAATATAACACTTGTAATCCTAAGTGTTAACATGGTGATCCCCTTTATGGGGTGGGAACACACAATATAACGAGTGGTGTCATTCAAATGATTTAGGAACAGGAACTCACTTTTGATTGGCACTTGTTGGGAACCCGGAACCAGCCACGGAGCCTGTTAGGATCCGGAATGCCCGTTCTGGCCCGTTCCCCCTGAATGACATCACTGAATATAACCCTCCCTAATAGTTCACTTGAGACTAAATTGCAGCCTTTTTTTAACTTGGTAGAAGTCATCTGTCTGTGATCCTAAATGTGTACCCACTGGGATCATGGCTGGATTGAAAACATCAGGTAAAGATTGCATGGGAATGAATGTTCCTAGGAATGGGCTGTATTTGTGTGTTGCATACAGTGGAGTTGTGGTGGTGCCTGGGAGGGTGGGAATACAGTGACTTTTTTCAAAAGAGAATTTTGGCAGGTGCAGCTTTTGAAACCTTTCCATGATGAGTTGTTGTTCAGTCGCTAAGTTGTGTCCGACTCTTTGCGACCTCATGGACCGCAGCACGCCAGGCCTCCCTGTCTGAGTTCCTTCCTGAGTTCACCCAATTTCATGTTCATTGCTTTGGTGACACTCTCTAACCATCTCATCCTCTGCCACCCCCTTCTCCTTTTGCCTTCAATCTTTCCCAGCATGAGGGTCTTTTCTAAAGAGTCCTCTCTTCTCATCAGGTGGCCAAAGTACTTGAGCTTCAGCTTCAGGATTTGTCCTTCCAGGGAGCAATCAGGCTTGACTTCCTGGAGGATTGACCGATTGGATCTCCTTGCAGTCCAAGAGACTCTCAAGAGTCTTCTCCAACACCATAATTCAAAAGCATCTGTTCTCTCACAGCCATACATTGCTACTGGGAAAACCATCGCTTTGACTAGGCGAACATTTGTTGGCAGGGTGATGTCTCGGCTTTTGATTAAGTTGTCTAGGTTCGCCATAGCTTTCCTCCCAAGAAGTAAACATCTTTTAATTTCATGGCTGCAGTCACCATCTGCGGTGGTCTTGGAACCCAGGAAAATAAACTCTGTCACTGCTTCCATTACTTCCCCTTCTATTTGCCAGGAAGTGATGGGAGTGGTTGCCATGATCTTAGTTTTTTTAATGTTGAGCTTCAAGCCAATTTTGGCACTTCCCTCTTTCACCCTCATCAGAAGGTTCTTGAGGTCTTCCTCACTTTCTGCCATTAAAGTGGTATCTTCTGCATATCTGAGGTTGTTGATATTTCTCCCAGCAATCTTGATTCCAGCTTGTGAATCATCCAGCCCAGGCTTTCTCATGATGTGCTCTGCATGTATAAGCAGGGTGACAGCAGGGTGACAGTATACAGCCTTGTCGTACTCCTTTCCCAATTTGAAACCAGTCCGTTGTTCCATGTCCAGTTCTAACTGTTGCTTCCTGGCCCGCATACAATTTTCTCAGAAGACAGATCAGGTGGTCTGGTACTCCCATCTCTTCTTGCCACAGTTTGTTGTGATCCACACAATCAAAGGCTTTAGCATAGTCACTGAAGCAGAGGTAGATGTTTTTCTGGAACTCTCTTGCTTTCTCCATGATCCAGCAAATGTTGGCAATTTGATCTCTAGTTCCTCTGCCTCTTTGGAAACCAGCTTGTACATCTGGTAGTTCTCAATTCACATACTGCTGAAGCCTAGCTTGTAGGATTTTGAGCATCACCTTGCTAGCATGTGAAATGAATGCAATGGTGCGGTAGTTCGAGCAATCTTTGGCATTGCCCTTCTTTGGGATTGGAATGTAAACTGATCTTTTCCAGTCTTGTGGCCACTGCTGGGTTTTCCAAATTTGCTGGCATATGGAGTGCAGCACTCTGACAGCATCATCTTTTAAGATTTTGAGTAATTCCGCTGGAATGCTGTCAGCTCCACTAGCTTTGTTGTTAGTGATGCTTTCTAAAGCCCATTTGACTTCACACTCCAGGATGTCCTGGAAGATGGTTTCAAGTGGAGTGCCCCAGGGCTCTTTCATGGGCCCGGTTCTCTTTAACATCTTCATCAATGACTTGGATGAAGGGATACAAGGGGTAAAGAATAATTAATAATATTAAATGAATATTTAATACTCATTTAATGAATGGAGGAAATGCAAGGTTCTACACTTAGGCAAAAATAATCAAAGATGCAGGTATAGAATGGAAGGTATGTGGCTTGGCAGCACAACATGTGAGAAGGATTTTGGAGTTGCAGTGGATGAACTGCAAGATGAATATGAGTCAGCAGTGTGATGTGGCTACAAAGAAGGCTAAAGCAATTTTAATAGAATTGTAGCTTCTAAGTTGTGAGAAGTTGTGGTTCCACTTTACTCTGCATTGGTGAGACCTCACCTGGAGTATTGTGTCCAATTCTGGCCACCTACAGTAGGTTCAAGAAGCATGCAGCTAAACTGAAGCAGGTTCAGAGAAGAGCAACAAAGATTATCAGAGGGCTGGAAAACAATTCCTACAAGAAAGGTTGAGGGAAAGAGAAGAATCCTAAAAGAGAAGACTGAGAGGGGATATGATCACACTGTTCAAATACCTGAATAGCTGCCATATAGAAGAAGGGACAAATTTGTTCTCACTTCCCTCTGACAGTAGAACTAGGTCCAATGGGTACAAACTGCAAGAGAGACAATTCACCAGACTTCTTGGTGGATTCTCTTTCACCTTCAAGCAGAGGCTTGACAGGAACCTGCTGTAGATGCTCTAGGGAGGATTTCCTGCAGGGGGCTGGACTAGATGATCTTGTAGGTCCCTTCCAACTCTGTGATTGTGATAACTAACCATAGTTCCAGTCCTATCCCCATATGTCTACATGGGACAGAGCAAGTGTCAGCAGTGAGCTTTTCCAGCACAATAGGCCTTTCTTGCTGTCTTGTGATGTTGGCTTCAACAGAACTTCCTGCTTGCTGCCTCCTAGGCTTCCAGATTCACCACATACAAAACCTTTCAGTGTAATCCCTGCCTATATTTTGGGCTTCATCCAGTGGTGTCAGCCTACCGGTTCGCTGGGCAGAGTTTCTTCGCTCGCTGGGAGGGTTTCTGTGGTGATCGGCAGCGTGCTCGCTGCCTCCCGTTGCGTAATGGCGAAAGCCCGCCCGCTGCAGCTTTCATGGGAAGTCACATCTGTGAGCATATCCGTGAATGTCAATTCATGTGGGATTTGCAACAATGCCTTTGCTCCAACAATTTCTTTATGTAAAGGGCTACTCTAGTCCCCCCTCAGGTGCTACTATCCTTTGGCATTGGAGACTTTCTCTGCAGGGCCGTATCCAGTAGGCTGAGTAGGCTGAAGCCTAGGGCTGCCACAGGAGCTATCAAGTTGGCATGTCTGAGTGTCAGCCTAATGCATGGCTCTCCAGATTCAGCCCTTAGGGATTCCCATCCAGCCCATTTTCCCATTCCAAACCTTCAAGAGACTACTGGAAGCCTGGTCTTGCAAAGGCAAGGTTTTCAGAGCTCTCCCACGTGGGGCAAGCCCCACCTCCCAGGAGTGAAATGGGTTGCACATGGAGGATGAATCTCTGGAAGCTTCCTGGGTCCATTTGTGAATTTTTTCTCCTTTTGAAGGTGCCTGGTTTTTCTGGGTTTTGCCCCTCAGATTTCTGCTTGTATTTCTACTATTTTAGGAGTGGGTGTGGGGAGCTTCCATGCAAGCCTAGGACTGTTTGTGAGAAGCCTGTCTGTGGCTGGAATACCTAAGGTTAGGGGTCTTATTTGTAAGTTGCAGAGGCCTTTTTTGTAAAGGCCTTTTTTGTAAAGAGGAGAACCTTGCTGTCTGCTTCTCCACCAGGGGCTTCTATTCAGGGTGCAATCCTAACCTGGTGTTAGGCTGGCACAGGCCAGCAAAGTTTGCCTGGCACAAGGTAAAGTGCACTGTAAAGTGCATTTGGGCCACTCTCAAAGGCAGTGTTCAAACAGAAATGGCTAGTAATGCCTGTCTCTCATTCACACCATGTCCCCTGGCTCTGATGGCTGTCAAATTCACTAAACTATAGAGAGATTCCAAACAATTAAGGGCCATTAATGTCCTTTCATTACATCTCTCATTAACTTTTCTGACGGATGCATTGAATAGCTGCATTCATGCTGATCAAGACAGCCAAACTCATAACATTAGTCATCATATTAATTAAGTGAAGTGTGTTTGAATTACATATATTTTGGAAAAAGTAGTCCTACAATCTTATATTTCAAACTGGTTGCTTTCTTTCTCTGCAGTAGAATTGTACTTTAAAAACTATATTTTTATTTTTCAGTTCAGTTCAGTTCACTTTTATTGGCATCACAAACAATTAAAACATACAGACAATAATACAGCCAACAGTGACCAGCTGTCACACGTCATTCCATTCATGTAAGGTTAGCCATACCATATATCAATCCACACGAATACAATTTCCCAATTATTTTATCTCTTATAATTTACCAAGGATTTGCAAATGACTGCGCCTGCTGAAAATCAAGAAAGGATATTTGGAAATCATACAGGTACATTCTTGTATTCTTCCTTCTTAACAGAAAACACAGCACATCCTGCTTTCCCCCCTCTCTGAGCCAAGTATTGTTGCCGCAAGTCATCATATAAACCACAAGTAAACATCATATG
>JAJKFI010000308.1:265655-275905 GCA_029204185.1 Lerista edwardsae
CTTGCTTTATGGACATTACATCGAAGTTGGATCAGCCTGTAGTGTATCTCGGATGTGTTGTGTAAGTGTTCCCTTTATTGTTTTGAGCAGCTTATATAAAAAAGGATGTGTGTGTGTGTGCGCGTGTGTGCACGCGCGTGTATGTTTTGCATAGGCTCCGCAATGCCTGCAGTGATCGACACGAAACTTGGCACGCATACACCTTGCGACCTGGTGACAAATACTATGGGGGTCAGACCCCCCTAGCACCCCTGGGGGTGGGGGTACGCGGGGGTCCCCGCATGAAAAGGGTCAAAAACAGCCAAAATTGGTGTTGAATCCGTTGTTTCCGGGGTCACCGAGACGAGGAGCGATGCTCCCGATGCCGTTGGAGTCTGGGTTTGACCCCCCCTCGACGTGGGGGGTAAGAAGGGGTGCAAAACAAAACATCTGCCATGCCCTGCTGGAACATCTGGACCGATTGGCACCAAACTCGGCATGTGGAAGCCTAGTGGCCTGGCCACAAACATTGCGGAGGTCGGGGGCCCCTAGTGCCCCCGGGGGTGAGGGTACACAGGGAGCATCACGTGAAAATGATCAAAAATGGCTGAAATCGGTGTCGAACCCGTAGTTTCCTGGGTCGCCGAGACAAACGGCAACGCTCCTGATGCTGGTGGAGTCTGGGTTTGGGCCCCGCTCGGCGTGGGGGGTGAGAAGGGGTGCAAAACAAAATGTCCGCCATGCCCTGCTGGAACGCCTGGACTGATGACTACCAAACTAAGCATGCGCACACCTTGCAGCCTGGCCACAAACACTGCAGGAGTCGGGGCCCCCTAGTGCCCCCAGAGGTGGGGGTGCACAGGGGTCCCTGCATGAAAATGGTTGAAAATGGCTGAAAACTGCATTCAGCCCGTTGTTTCCGGGGTTGCCGAGGCGAGTGGCCATGCTCCCGACGTTGTTGGAGTCCAGGTTGGCCCCCCTCGGCATGGAGGGTGAGAAGGGGCGCAAAGCAAAACGTCCGCCATGCTCTGCAGGAACGCCTGGAATGTTTGACACCAAACTCGGCAAGCATACGCTCTGCGGCCTAGCCACAAACACTGGGGGGATCTGACCCCCCCAGGACCCCAGGGGTGGGGGTGCAAAGGGGGCACCATGTAAAAATGACTGAAAACAGTCAATATCGATGTCGAGCCTGTAGTTTCCGGGGTCGCCGAGATGAGCAGCGACGTTACCGAAGCCATTGGAGTTTGGGTTCGGCCCCATCAGCGTGGGGGGTGTCACCCCCACAGCCGCCCCGCAGCCTCAGACCAGGGACAGGGGGATTACTTGGCCACAGGGGACCGTGGGTGGGTGGTTAAGAAGCCTGGTGTCCAGCCCCAGAGGAGTCAAAGGCAGCACACCTGGCACAAGGAAGCCTGGCCGAGCTCAGGGAACTTGCAAGCAGCCTGGGGTGACTCTCTGAGTAGAGGCGAGATCCTGCAAAGGACCAGCCCAGTCTCACAAGAACTGGGCCTGGCAATGAGACAAGAAGGGGAGGAGCTCGTGGAGGCTGGTCTGAAGCTCATAAGGAGCACAGACAGCAGAGGGAGAGGTCACACCTCCAAGGGCTGGAGAAGGGAGGTAGAAGGGCAGACCATGTCTGAGTGGGAGGTTGCCCCACTCTGGTCCTTACCCCAGCCTTGATGGGGCAGCTCAAGCCCCACTCCTTGGGGGATCCCCCAGCCCTGGAGGTCCTGGAGTTGCAGGCAAGCAGGCAGCTGGCCTTGCCTCAGTGAATCTGGCATCCCCCAAAAGGCAGCTCAAGGTTCTTGGCCTGGCTGTGGAGTGTGCCAACCCTCTTACCCTGTTGGCAGCTAGTCCAGCCCCACTCCAGCCACGCGAGGGACTCACAACCGACTGGGACCCCACAAGCCGTGGACTCTGACCCGGCTCAACCTGCCGCCATCGCCACCGATCCTGCTGAGAAGGGGTCTTTGGGAAGGAAAGCACCCCTTAGACTGAACCTTGTGCCCCGGCGGGTGCCACCATTTCTATGGACTATCGGCGGTCCCAGTGAAGTCATGGGGCCCCATGAATGTCACATCGTTGACCTGAATAAACTGGTCATGTTGAACCTCTACCCGCCTCGCAGGTAATTCTTGCCATGCCCCGCGCTCTCAGTCCCCACTAGCCCCCTGGAACCGGCATGGAGAGGACAGGGGGTGAGAAGGGGTGAAACGTAAAATGACCGACATTAGTATGTGTGTATGTATGTTCCAGCATAACTCTGGAATGCCTGGAGCAATTTACACCAAGCTTGGTACACATATGCCTTGCAGCGTGGCGACAAATGCTGCAGGGGTATGGCCCCCCTAGCACCCCCAGGGATGGGGGTGCACAGGGGGCGCCAAATAAAAATGATCAAAAACAGCTGATATCGGAGTCGGAGCCATAGTTTTTGCGGTCACCAAGACGAGCTGTGACGTTCCTGATGCCGGTGGATTCCGAGTTCGGTCCCCGTTGGCGTGGGGTGCGAGATGGAGTGCGAGATGAAACGTCCACAATGCTCTGTTGGGAACATTTGTTACCTGGGCAACGCCGGGTAACAAAAAGCTAGTAGGATATACAATGTGCCACAGCAAAGATTTTATAGAGGAAGACTGATTGTACTCACACCACAAGTTGTGTGAGAAGCCTGGTATCCATACTGGGATGCCATTTAATACTAGTTACCTTAGTGTTCTCTTTCATGGATCACTGCCTTGTCGTGGCGAAAGGGCTTGAGTAGCTCAATCAAGCTGTGAGCTAAGCCATGTAGGGTTACCCAAGATGGACAGGTCATAGTAGAGAGTTCTGACTAAATGTGATCCGCTGGAGAAGGAAATGGCAACCCACTCCAGTACTCTTGCCAAGAAAACCCCATGGATTACAAAACTAAAAGGCTAAACGATATGACACTGGAAGATGAGACCCTCAGGTCGGAAGGTGTCCATTATGCTACTGGGGAAGAGCAGAACACAAGTACTAGTAGCTCCAGAAAGAGTGAAGTAGCTGGGCCAAAACCGGAAGGAAGCTCAGCTGTGGATATGTCTGGAAGTGAAAGGAAAGTGCGATGCTGCAAAGAACAATACTGCATAGGAACCTGGAACGTCAGATCTATGAAGCAAGGAAAGCTAGATGTGGTCAAACACAAGATGTCAAGGCTGAACATCGACATCACGGGAGTTAGTGAACTAAAATGGACAGGCATGGGAGAATTTAATTCAGATGACCATTACGTCTACTATTGTGGGCAGGAATCCCTTAGAAGAAATGGAGTAGCCTTCATAGTGAACAAGAGAGTGAGAACAGCAGTACTGGGGTATAACCTCAAAAATGATAGAATGATTTTAATTTGGATCCAAGGCAAACCTTTCAACATCACAGTAATCCAAGTCTACGCCCCAACCACTGATGCTGAAGAGGAAGAAGTTGACCATTTCTATGAAGACCTAGAACAGCTTCTAGAATTAACACCCAAAAAAGATGTCCTCATCATCATAGGGGATTGGAATGCTAAAGTAGGCAGTCAAGAGGTAATAGGAATAACAGGTAAGTTTGGTCTTGGAGTATAGTACAAAATGAAGCAGGTCAAAGACTGATAGAGTTTTGTCAGAACACATTAGTCATAGCAAATACGCTTTTCCAGCAACATAAATGGCGACCGTACACATGGACTTCACCAGATGGTCTACATCGAAATCAGATTGATTACATTCTTTGCAGCCAAATATGGAGAAGTTCTATACAGGCAGTCAAAACAAGACCTGGAGCTGACTGTGGCTCAGATCATGAGCTTCTTATTGCAAAATTCAGGCTTAAACTGAAAAAAGTAGGGAAAACCACTAGGCCCTCCACATATGACCTAAATCAGATCCCATACGAATATACAGTGGAGATGACAAATAGATTCAGGGGCTTAGATTTGGTAGACAGAGTGCCTGAAGAACTTTGGACGGAGGTCTGTAACATTGTACAGGAGGCAGCAACTAAAACCATCCCAAAGAGAAAGAAATGCAAGATAAAGAAGGCAAAGTGGCTGTCTGATGAGGCTTTACAAATAGCTGAGGAAAGAAGGGAAGCCAAAAGCAAGGGAGAAAGGGAAAGATATACCCAACTGAATGCAGATTTCCTGAGAACAGCAAGGAGAGATAGGAAGGCCTTCCTAAATGAGCAATGCAAAGAAATCGAGGAAAACAACAGAATCGGAAAGACTAGAGATCTTTTCAAGAAAATTCGAGATGTCAAAGGACAATTTCGTGCTAAGGTAGGCACAATAAAGGACAAGAACGGCAAGGACCTCACAGAAGCAGATGAGATTAAGAAGAGGTGGCAAGAATACACAGAGGAACTCTATAAGGCCGATCTCAATGTTCCTGATAACCACAATGGTGCGGTCACTGAGCTCGAATCTGACATCCTGGAGTGTGAAGTCAAATGGGCTTTAGAAAGCATCACTAACAACAAAGCTAGTGGAGGTGACAGCATTCCAGCGGAATTACTCAAAATCTTAAAAGATGATGCTGTCAAAGTGCTGCACTCCATATGCCAGCAAATTTGGAAAACCCAACAGTGGCCACAAGACTGGAAAAGATCAGTTTACATTCCAATCCCAAAGAAGGGCAATGCCAAAGATTGCTCGAACTACCGCACCATTGCATTCATTTCACATGCTAGCAAGGTGATGCTCAAAATCCTACAAGCTAGGCTTCAGCAGTATGTGAATTGAGAACTACCAGATGTACAAGCTGGTTTCCAAAGAGGCAGAGGAACTAGAGATCAAATTGCCAACATTTGCTGGATCATGGAGAAAGCAAGAGAGTTCCAGAAAAACATCTACCTCTGCTTCAGTGACTATGCTAAAGCCTTTGATTGTGTGGATCACAACAAACTGTGGCAAGAAGAGATGGGAGTACCAGACCACCTGATCTGTCTTCTGAGAAAATTGTATGCGGGCCAGGAAGCAACAGTTAGAACTGGACATGGAACAACGGACTGGTTTCAAATTGGTAAAGGAGTACGACAAGGCTGTATACTGAGCACATCATGAGAAAGCCTGGGCTGGATGATTCACAAGCTGGAATCAAGATTGCTGGGAGAAATATCAACAACCTCAGATATGCAGACGATACCAGTCTAATGGCAGAAAGTGAGGAAGACCTCAAGAACCTTCTGATGAGGGTGAAAGAGGGAAGTGCCAAAATTGGCTTGAAGCTCAACATTAAAAAAACTAAGATCATGGCAACCACTCCCATCACTTCCTGGCACATAGAAGGGGAGCAAATGGAAGCAGTGACAGAGTTTATTTTCCTGGGTTCCAAGATCACCGCAGATGGTGACTGCAGCCATGAAATTAAAAGACGTTTACTTCTTGGGAGGAAAGCTATGGCGAACCTAGACAACTTAATCAAAAGCCGAGACATCACCCTGCCAACAAATGTTCGCCTAGTCAAAGCGATGGTTTTCCCAGTAGCAATGTATGGCTGTGAGAGCTGGACCATAAGAAAGGCAGAGCGCCGAAGAACAGATGCTTTTGAATTATGGTGTTGGAGAAGACTCTTTTTTTTTTTTTTAAATTTTTTTATTTGCATGTCAAGTATTTCGTATACATATATTTTCCCCTTTACACATATTTACCTATTTACATTTATTTTCTCTTATTCAACATTTTCCTTCCCTTTATTTACTATTGTTCATATAATGCTTTAATACTGACAATACTTCTTTTTCCATTTTCTCCCATATTTCCCCACCCCCCACGAGATCGAAGACCATTAACTTATATTTTTAACCATATGCACACCTTTTGGATTTTAACATAAATATCCTTATTGGCCCCTTCTTCTTTTACCCACTTTATATATCCATTCCATTTCCTTCTTATCTCTATTTGCTTTTCCTCCCAAGTTTTTTCCTGTCCCAGAATTGACAATATGTCTGACTGTATCCATTGATATAAGTAGGTATTCCACACTTCCATATTCCATTTTGTTACATCTCTTTGCTATAACTGCATGTGCAGCCGTTATTATTGCTTTTAACAGTTCTTTTTCTTGTACTTTATTATTATCCAATATTCCCACAAATATTATTTTACTTACATTTTCTAATTTAATTTTACATAATTCCTCCACTTTTTCTAATATTTGCTGCCAAAATTTTTTTACCTTTGGGCACTCCCACCAAAGATGAATATAGTATCCCTTTTCCTTTCTACAATGCCAACAATTTGGACTAGTTCCTTTAAACATATGAGATAATTGCAAAGGAGTTCTATACCACTTTAATACAAGTTTCATCTCAAGTTCTCTAAATTTTTCTATTTTTATTTTCCTGATTCCTGTTATTAATCTATCAATTTCCTGCTTTGACAATTTCAATTCTTTTTCCCACTGATTTTGTATAATCAGTGCCACATGATCTTTATTCATTAATGTATATATCTTTTTTGCTATCCCTTTGTTATTTTCCTTTTTATTCTTATATATTGTTTCCAGCTCAGTTTCCTCCTTATTTACTATCAAATGACATTTTTTTTGTTTCAATATATTATACAAAGAGGTTACCCGCAACCAATTTTTCCCTCCAGTTGGAGAAGACTCTTGAGAGTCTCTTGGACTGCAAGGAGATCCAATCGGTCAATCCTCCAGGAAGTCAAGCCTGATTGCTTCCTGGAAGGACAAATCCTGAAGCTGAATCTCAAGTACTTTGGCCATCTGATGAGAAGAGAGGACTCTTTAGAAAAGACCCTCATGCTGGGAAAGATTGAAGGCAAAAGGAGAAGGGGGTGGCAGAGGATGAGATGGTTAGAGAGTGTCACCAAAGCAATGAACATGAAATTGGGTGAACTCAGGAAGGAACTCAGACAGGGAGGCCTGGCGTGCTGCGGTCCATGAGGTCGCAAAGAGTCGGACACGACTTAGCGACTGAACAACAACAACAACAACAACAACAACAACAACAACAACAACAACAACAACCTTAGTGTTAAAGACCTTTAAGGCAGATGGAATATGAAAATGTCCCTGGGTTGCAAAAAATAAATGCAACACTGCCTGTGATGTCAATGTATTATTTTTATTTTTATTATCTTACTATTTACTATTATCATGGTTCCTACTCTCTTGAAGTCACTTCAGAAACAGCAGGATTAAAAGAAACATTTTTGGGTTCATATTCAATGTTCTTTCTTTTGATCTTGAAAAAAGAGGTTGAAATTCTTTTTTCATTTGGTTTACCATAAAATGAAACCCAATGTCCAAATGTGTTACATTGAAAATATTTTAGTCTAGTACTACCCGCTGTAGTGCTGGACTGGGGGTGCAAAAGCCACACTGCTGTTATGCATGCTGGGCAGGGTTGGCCTTAGGGCAATTTGGCCAAATTTGGTCCTGGGCTTGGTGCGGCCCCATACTGGGGTGGGTGAGTGAGTGGAGCACCTGCAGCCACAGCTGGCACCTCACTCTGTAGCAGGTGCTCCAGCATGGAATCTTCAGAGGCATCATGGGGAGAGCGCTGTGAGTGAAGCATTGCCCTCCCCCTGCCTGTGCCTGAATCCGGTTGGTATGAAATGCCTCCTGATGCCACTGCTGGGCTCCTTGCTGCTCATTCTAGTGAGTTACCCCTGCTAACAGGACAAGAGGCACTTTTTCAAGTGGTGTTCCTCTTATATTTAGCAGTGGGAGAGTAATTGTCCTTCTTCACCCCTGCAGTGTCTTTTTCTAGTGGCTGTTGCTGGTGGGTTTCTGCATTTTTTAGATTGTGAGTCCTTTTGGGACAGGGAGCCATTTAACTTTATTATTATTTGCCTGTAAACCACTTTGAGAATTTCATGTTGAAAAGCAGTATATAAATACTTATTGATTGATTGATTGATTGATTGATTGATTGATTGATTGGTCTGCAAGGTACAAGCCCCCACAAAAATGTTTTGCATTGGGCCCCCACAGTTCCTAAGGCTGGCCCTGATGCTGGGGCTGCTGGCGCAAATTGCTGGAAGCCCTGTGCACATGAAAGTAGCTCCCTGACACCCTGCAGAACAGATTGGTTTGTAGTAGGAGCAGTTTGGGAGAGAACCGTGGGTGGTTTAGGTTGTGGAGTGGGACAGGAAGGGGATGGTTTGGGTTCAAAGGTTCAAAGGTCTCTGCAGCAGCCATACATGTTAAGTTCCTATATCTACCTCTTCCCATTCTGAAATGCCCCCTGGGTCTCCTGGACTTAAGCCAGCTTAATAGCTGGCATTGGTCTGAGGAGAACCATTGGTGGCCAGCGGGCCTATGGGGAGATAAGTAAGGAAAATCTTTACTTACCACACCTGGGTCATCTGATTCTCTCCTTCCCTCCCCCCAAATGTAGTGTATGCTCTGGCTAAGTCCTGCTTACTATGGAATGGCAGAAGATAGGACTTGATCTTTAATTGAGAGAATGAAAATATGTAATGCTTTGGCCTTCAAAAAAAGGAGAAAAAGATTAAAGGAGAGGCAATAACTGAATGTGTCAGTGAAACAAAACGAAACGGAAAGTATACTGTAGAGATTTATTAAATTTTGTGTCTTTTTCTCTGTATTACTCAAGAAATGATCTAAGTATGTGATCTGAAAAGCAACTTTGAGAGCGCCCAGCACTTGTATGAGCCCAATAGAATTTTGCTTTTATGTACAGAAGATGCTCATGTGATAACACAGACATCCAAAGTGAGTTTCAAATACTATTCACCCTGACAACCCACTACAACGCACTCTAAAACTCCTCTTAATTGCTTTGCCCCAGTTCTGCCTACAGAAATCTCTTCTTTTACCCATGACAGCTGAAACTATTTTTGGTAGAAAAATTCCACTCAGTCTTAATTGTGTGAATCTTGTCGAAATCCAGTTTTACCCAGTGAATATACAATATTGCTAGTCTACCGCAGCAGGCTCCTGGGAATTTGTAGAAAAATGTCTCTGATTGAGTTCCATTAAATTTTTTTTATGCCAAGTTCCTAAGAGTTCACCTGGAAAATTTGAGGCTGTACATAAACGTCTCTGAAATATTTCCAACACAGCTAAGCAGCACAGCACCATTTGGAATTCCCCTTTTCTCTTTTAAGTAGAGATGGTTAAACCTAGGTCAACTGAATAAACATTCAGCCAGGTTTGGGAAATACTTGTGTAAGATTGAAGAGATTCATGTGAGATATTCAAATGTACTACATCAAAGAAAAGTGTTCCAAACTTCTCTGATGTGGCAACATGGATTTGCTTTGATAATGCTAGTCTTGTATTATTGTGTTATTTTTTTAATTTTTTGTGAGCTGCTCTAGCTCCTTCTCTAGCTCTAAGGAGGGGCTCCTGTACCCCTTTCTCTAGAGAGGGGCAAGGGCAAAACTTTGGGGCAGTTTCAGACAAATAACCCCTCAAACATACATGAGATAGAAAAAAAATATGGATGCACACTTCCACCAGTTCAAAATTAAATACAGTGTGACCTTGATATCCACTGATTTGACTAACCACTGATACAGGGGTCCATCTTGTGCCTTGTAACAAGGGGGAAAAAGGCCTAAATCCCATTTCCTACCTTCCTACATTCTATTAGATTCCACTCTTCGCCCATCTACTGACAATGTGGCATAGCATCTATACCAATGCATTCTAGGATGACAATGGAGGAGCAAAAAACCTGAAAGCCCAGACCACCTGGTTGGCGATGGGTCTCCTCAGACCTACACCAATAATATAGCTGGCATATGTATGAAGAGTCTAATGGGGCATGTTGGGTCAGGAAAAGAGGGATAGGATCAGTGGTGGGATTCAGAGGGGTTGCCCAGGTTCTATAGAACCGGTTGTTAAATGGCCGGGCCTCGCCCACTCGCTTACCTCGGCTGGCTTCAGTTTTTTTTGGCTCCGGCTATGACATCATAGAACCGGTTGTTAATTTATTTGAATCCCACCACTGGATAGGATCCTGGTGTGCATGACATCCATCAAGATTCATCCCTCCCATCTCAAACCACCCGTCTACCCTCTCCCGCCTCACACTTCCTGCAAACCACCCATGCCCCACACCCACAACTACTCTACTTGCTCTGGTATGACCTGAATGAGCAAGTGACATACGTGTTGGCTTTGGCCATTTGCACTAGTGATTCCAAAGCCCCCAAAGTGGAACGTCTTTTGCAGTACCACACTGGGACTTATGGCTACAGATTGTGAGATCTACTAATGCTAATAATAATAATAATAATAATAATAATAATAATAATAATAATAATA
>JAJKFI010000308.1:275915-310540 GCA_029204185.1 Lerista edwardsae
TAATAATAATAATAATAATAATAATAATAATAATAATAATAATAATAAGGAATAATTTATAAGTAGGAATAATTTATGTTCCACCTTTCTGCTCATTGGATTTCTCCTCTGACTTTAATCAAGGCGATTTACATGGGCAGGCTTTTCTCAATCCCATATAGGGGTTGTTACAAGCACAAGTTCTATCTTTCAAGAACACTACAGTCCAGGTGGTGTCCTTCATAGTCTGGCATCTCTCTGTCTGCTTACACTCCCACGCATGGCTTGACAGGCACTCCTCCACTCTCACTTGAAGGGTCGTCATCTCTGCTCCTCTCACCAGCTGGAGACACTCATCTCTGTCAGCAGTGTTTACTGGCAGTTCACAGTTCTTCCAGATGGCTCAAACTGCCATCAAACTGAAGGTGACCTTCAGGCTTCAGAGGTGGCAACTCTTCCACTCTGCCAGACCCTCCTGCCCAATAGGATTGGGGCATACATTTATTAACTTTCTAAATTGCATGTTACTTTTCTTCAAAGTAAATACTGCTGTCAACATTTTCCCTTTATAATTACATGTTTGAATTCACTTTAATATCTTTTGCTTCTCTGTACTCGTGCTCCTATTTTTTCCTTGTTTAAATTACTGCTTTCTAAAATTGAGCATCTTAAGCATGATTTTCTAACAGTTATTATTTTCTCTTTCTCGAGCAAATGTCCCCAAAGTTTAAACGCAGTACAAATGTAGAGGAGAAAGTAAGAAATGTTGATAGTTAATTATGCAGGCTACATCACAAAGTGCTAATACCTGTAGAAAAGGAAGAGAGCCAGCACCTGATTGCTCAGGGCAAAGGTCTGCATTTGGACATTACACATGTGGGGATACACATTTCTTTTTTCCCCTTATACTTGCTTTAGGTGGGCATGTCCCTTGTGAAAACTTGTTCCTTTTGTGTGTTTAATGTACATTTTTCAGGCTCCCTACAGAGGTTGATGACCTTGCCTCTGTATGAATAGGATCCTTTCATGTTCCGACTTTGCTGCAATGACAAAGAAACCAGTCATAAAATATGACTGGAAGAGATGAAGGCAATGACTTCAATTATACCAGAACAATCTACGTTTGATGGGGAGGAGTGCACATGTATCTATCTCAGCAGGCTTTCCTAGCATCAGTCCCATCGGCTACTTCACTTGTTCCATTGCATGGCCAAATGGCTAGGTAGGTTATTTGTCACAGAACATAAAAGGAAAAAAAATTAAATATGTCTGAAGCAGATAATTCAAGTCCACTAGCTTGTCAGTAATCATGCTATAATTCCATTTTTGCATAATCAGGGAGATTAGCTGCCAACAGATCGTTCATGCGCAAGAGAATAGCAACATGTTGTGTAACCCCATATTGTACATCCCTCTGTATAAAAGTTAGGCTGCTAGCTAGGCTGCAGCAATATGTGAATCGAGAACTACCAGATGTACAAGCTGGTTTCCAAAGAGGCAGAGGAACTAGAGATCAAATTGCCAACATTCTCTGGATCATGGAGAAAGCAAGAGAGTTCCAGAAAAACATCTACCTCTGCTTCATTGATTATGCTAAAGCCTTTGATTGTGTGGATCACAACAAACTGTGGCAAGTTCTTGAAGAGATGGGAGTACCAGACCACCTTATCTGTCTTCTGAGAAACCTGTATGCAGGCCAGGAAGGAACAGTTAGAACTGGACATGGAACAACCGATTGGTTTCAAATTGGGAAAGGAGTACGACTGTCACCCTGCTTATTTAACTTACATGCAGAGTACATCATGAGACAGCCTGGGCTGGATGATTCACAAGCTGGATTCAAGATTGCTGGGAGAAATATCAACATCCTCAGATATGCAGACGATACCAGTCTAATGGCAGAGAGTGAGGAAGACCTCAAGAACCTTCTGATGAGGGTGAAAGAGGAAAGTGCCAAAATTGGCTTGAAGCTCAACATCTAAAAAACTAAGATCATGGCAACCACTCCCATCACTTCCTGGCACATAGAAGGGGAGCAAATGGAAGCAGTGACAGACTTTATTTTCCTGGGCTCCAAGATCACCGCAGAAGGTGACTGCAGCCATGAAATTAAAAGACGTTTACTTCTTGGGAGGAAAGCTATGGCGAACCTAGACAACTTAATCAAATGCCGAGACATCACCCTGCCAACAAAGGTTTGCCTAGTCAAAGCTATGGTTTTCCCAGTAGCAATGTATGGCTGTGAGAGCTGGACCATAAGAAAGGCAGAGCGCTGAAGAATAGATGCTTTTGAATTATGGTGTGGGAGAAGACTCTTGAGAGTCCCCTGGACTGCAAGGAGATCCAGTCGGTCAATCTTACAGGAAGTCAAGCCTGATTGTTCCCTGGAAGGACAAATCCTGAAGCTGATGCTCCAATACTTTGGCCACCTGATGAGAAGAGAAGACTCTTTAGAAAAGACCCTCATGCTGGGAAAGATTGAAGGCAAAAGGAGAAGGGGGTGGCAGATGATGAGACGGTTAGATAGTGTCACTGAAGCGATGAACATGAAATTGGGCGAACTCCGGAAGCTAGTGGAGGACAGGGAGGCCTGGTGTGCTGCGGTCCATGGGGTCGCAAAGAGTCGGACACGACTTAGCGACTGAACAACAACTGTATAAAAAGAGATGTCCTGACTGCATCGCTCATCAACGCCCAGCCCAAACCCCTGGACTTAGGAACATTAAATCTGAGGAATATATTCCATAACATAAGCACCCACTAAGAAGAGATTTTTAGAAATTCCTCAATATCTCTTAGGTCGGCTGAGATACTGACTTGGTTTTTGCTTATAAAGGTGATCCATACAATTGATTAAATACAACATTCATGATTTCACCCTAATCAACCCCTAAAGGGGCAAATCTTGATTTGAGGGATGAATTATAGAAGCCTATTACTTTGGCCCTGGCTTTTTCCCCTGTGCCACTGCCTAAGAGAGGCCTGTGGCCTCCATAATAACTGAGGCCAGACCAGCCTTTTAATGTAAGTCAGTATGGTAAGGGATTGTAACAAGGAAATAACAAAAATAGCAGTCATTTTAGTGTTTACTCTGAACATTAAAATGAACTGAATTTCAGGCTCAACGTAAAGCTCTGCTACCCCAAGATTTTGACAAACCTTTCTCCCTGTGCTCCACTGACAAGAAGTGCACTGGCTCAAGAGTTGTGTGGTGTAGTCTAGCTTCCCTCCTAGGAGGCATTTTTTCTTCACTGTCGTTAGTGTACATAACAGCTGAGTAAGTTGGTATTGCAATTATTTAAATATTAATGGGGATATGGTGCCTCATACTGTTGTCCCCAACACAGGAGATGGAGCCTGCCTGTTCTTTTCCTATCTCATGTATGACACTCAGGAACTAGGGACTCAGGACTAGGGAGCTTGCTGTGGCACATGGTGCATAACTGGAAGGAGTTCTTCATCATGTCCCATGAAAACAAGGAAGACTACACTAGCTCCATGGTAGGCCAATTCCAGCCTTGCCATGGTTTGGCAGCTCACGCCAGGATCAGGCCTCTTGCATGAGCTGTGGGGTACTTCAGAGCTCTTGAGATCATATGGAGAGCCTGCAAGAGCAGGCCGCAGGAGGAGAGGCTGCAGGAGTAGGCTACGCATAAGGAGATCTATGCTCCCTCATTTTATATCTTTTTGTGACAAGCAGTGGAATGGGTCAGGTGCGTGCACACGACTACAAACAGTCAAAAATAGGAGGTCCAGGGGGTTGTTGAAGTTGTTGTTTTACACTTAGGGCGCAATCCTAAACAGCGCTGGATTAGTGAGGCCGGCTGGCCGGCCAGCACCAAATCCAGCGCTGCTTAGGATGGACTGGAGCCTCCCCACGGCAAGGGAGCATGTGCTCCCTTACTATGGGAGAGGCTGCAGCCCCCCATGTGCTCCTCAGATCTGCACCTGCTAAAGAGTGGGCACAGATCTGAGGAGACTGCGTGGCCTGAATTGGGGCTGCACGGCCTCGCTGACAGGCATAGGATGTGGCCATATGGCCACCTCCCAAGCCTGCCTGCCTCCCGCCTCCCCCCTCCCACCAATCCCCATCCCGAAATGGGACAGAGAATCCCTTGGGCTGACCGCCTTGGGTCGGCGCAAGGGAGGCTCTCCATCGGCACTCTGAAGCCGACGCTGTGAGCAGCGTCGGCTTCAGACTTAGAGCGCTGACGCGGGGATGCTGCTCGGTGTCCGTGCGCCAGCTCTCTGCCCCTTGTGTCAACACGATGACGTTGTGTCAACACAAGGGGCATACTAGGATTGTGCTACTAATGTTCTGGCAGGCCAGTGATGCGCTGGTGACAGTGCTTCACTACTTCCACAATTTCATTTATATAAATGAATATAAAATCTCCTTGATTATATTCACCAAAGCTGAGCTGACCAGTGGCTGTTACTCGAGCGAGCAAACGAGCACGCATGGCTCCAGGGAACCTTTGGCTTTATATGAAACTTGGCTGCTGTGATGAAAACTCCTCCCCCCTCCATTTGCATCACAATTCAGAAGAATGGAAGGGGAAAAATAGTCCCAGCCATGACAGGTCATTCATTCAGACCTTTTTCCCACCAAAGCCATGTCGACCTGTGGCTGTTACACGAGTGAGCGAGCACAAGTGGTAGCGGCTGCAGGAAAACAACGAGCAGCTCCATAAAACTCACAACAAAACCTCCCCCACATTCAGATCAAACTCCTGAAGTATACTCAGAATGAAATAAAATAAAATAGCACTGGCCGTCCAACCATTCAGTGAGGGTTTTTGTTTTTCCCTTCTTCCTTCCCTCCTGTGGAGGAGTATTAGGAGGTTGGGCGAAGAATTGTCGTGGGCACACACAGGCAGGCATTGCCAGGAATGATTGCTCCAGCCTTCTCTGTTCCTCAGGTGTGGCGATGTGGATGATGATGGGCAGGCAGACTACAGCTCCATGAGCCGAGGTAGTGCGTGATGTGCCGAGCCTGGTGGCAAGAGCACTAGCATCCTCAGCACTGGCATCCCAACAGAAGGCGCCCCTCCTCCCTTTCTGCAGGCCAGCCACTGAAGACAGTGTGATGACAAGCAGGACAGTGATGTTGACAGGCAGTCTGTGGCCCAGCAGAGGTGGGGCTGACCAACCTCTTCCTCAGTGTGAGCATGTGTGGATGGGGTAGAAAACAGATAAAACTCTGCAAGCAAGTGACATTGGTTAGATGGATGTATAGTTGCGCAAAGTGGTAGTGGTGGCAAAAGCAGCAGCAGCGCTGCCAAAGAGCCAGCCAACCCCACCTCAAATCACAAGGATAGGATTGTGTTTGTTCGTCCCCGGGTGGGCAGGCAGGCACATGTAGAGGCAGTTTACTCGCTACATGGCCAGGCCCACCACAGGGGGAGAGGTGAGGCAGGGCAAGCTGCATCTTCTCTTTGCCACAGAAGCAGAGTGGCCAGATGTCCCACATTTTTCAACCATGTTCCTGAGTACATTTCAAGACTTCCTACATTTCAAGACAGACAGACCAGGATTCACAGTGCAATCCTTCCCTAGATGTAGCGTCGATGCAATGTAATTGCATTGACACTACATCATTGGCCCTGACATGGGTGCACCAAGTGGCACCCCCATGTCGGCACTAAAGCGCTCATGCCACCGCTATGAGTAGTGTCGGCCCAAGAGTGCCGACATGGTGCCTCCCTTGCATCAGCCGAACTCTGCTGGTTCAAGGGAGGTTCTGGGAGGAGAGAGGGTGGAGAATGGGCGGATCTGGGTGGGGGGTGGGTGGGCTGGCAGGTGGGCCAGGATGCGGCCATTAGGCCCAATTTGGGCTGCGCAGCTTCCTCAGTTCTGCACCTGCTATACTGCAGGCGCAAAACAGAGAAAACCAATGGGGAGGCTGTAGGCTCCCCTGCAGCAAGGGTGCAAATGTGCCCTTGCCCCAGGGAGGCTCCCAAGTGCACCTAAAGTGAGCTGGATTTGGTGCAGGCCTGCCAGCCTCAACAATCCAGTGCAACTTGGGATTCTGCTCACAGTGTTTTGTAGAATTTGCAAGTTGGCATTCCAGAAAAACTGTGTGACCTTTGCCAGTAAACTGCAGTTGAGCTTCATTGAAAAGACATGTTCAGGCCTGACATCAGCGCTTGGGTTTTGAAGACTGACTCTCTGTGGCAGTCAGCTCTCTCATGTCTCCTGAATCTTTCAAGATCTTTCTTCCAGTTTTGGAAGCCCTTCTCATCTTTCCAGTGAATGTGTGTGGCTCTGGATGTCTGGACTCTGCAGAATATTGCACTGATAATCTTCCCAGATGAGGGAACCATGGTCTCCTCAGCCACCCTGGGGTGCTGATCATTGCTTTAGAAGGACTGCCTAGAACTGTGATGGCAAACTTTTTGGGCTCCCTGGGTCAAAAATGCCTAACTTGACTCTGCTGGCATATCACTCCCCGCTCCGAAATGAAAAAGAAACAATTAAAAATATACAGCCCAATTATATGTGGGGCTACATAGATAAAGAAACATCAAATCATTACAAAAATGAAATACAAGTAAAACAATCTCAGTTGTTGTTGGGTGTTCATGAACATTGATGTGTCACCCAGAACATCGTGGTGTGTCACCTTCGAGATGAGTGTCATAGGTCCACCAACACTGGCCTAGAAGCACTGACATTCAGGGCTGGAAAAAGGAGATGGGAGGGCAGAAATGATGCATATACTATCTGTGTTCAGAATAAATGTTAATCTGCAAATACATTTAGATTGTGCATATGATTTATGTGACTTAATTTAACAGTGCTATTTTACTTCTGTGGGGGTATGACTATGGTATCTCACCCACCGGGCACTCCCAATGTTGAAATCAAATTGGCTCCACTTGTTGTGACCCACAAATTGGGAAATGCTGATGTATAGGATTGTAGTCCTAATGGGGAGCCACAGCCAATGACCCAGTAGGACGAGTTTAACCACTACCACATGGATAAAGAAGGAACTGGCCCTATTCTTCACTAATTTGGTATATATAATATACAGTGTGTTTTAGCCAAAGGAAGTAAAAGGAACAAGGGCAAGTCCATTCCTCTACCTCTTGCACAGATCCATAGATGATAATAGGATACCATTTATATGAAGTGATCTCGAGATCTTGTCACAGTTAGTAGCAAGGATGTGCCTGTCATATTCATTCTGAAATACCACTGTGCAGGGCTGGCTCTAGGAGTAGTTGGGTTCAATATGGGGCATTCTTGCGGGCGTCCCCATCTTCCCTGCAGCCCCCCCCCCCACTCACCCAGAAAAGCTCTTTTGGTGCCATGTGTGGCACCTGGAAATAGTTGTTGGTGACATGATGATATCACCAACTGCTTCCAGGAGACCCATTTTGGGCAGTTTGGAGGCAGGGACCGGTGGGAGGGCCCAAAGTAAAGCTACTCTGCTCGCCCAGTTCATAGAGATCCCAGCTGCAACAGCAGGCAATATGCTTGCTCTGCTGGTGCAGGCACCCTCAAAGCACAGGGCACAATGCAATGACATTGGTCACATTAGCTTAAGGCCGGCCCTACCACTGGGATTCAGAAGTTGCTCAGACATCTCAAAAATCATTTCTATAGATCTAAAATATTGTGCCTTCTTGCAGCAGAATGGATATTTATCAACTGCTGGATGAAACTGAATTTTCAGTGCTATTTAAAGGCCTATACTCTTATTGATTATGGTTCTGTAATCAAATAATTTTCTAGTGGTGAGTGGATCTAAAATCCATCCTCTTTGTTTCAGCAAGTAATTATCCATAAAGATGTTCATTGCTTTTGTACGTTCCTCAAGGAGTGCTATTTCTTACATAATGGGTTTTTTTTTTCCAGAGCAGCCAGTTGCAATTTTTTAAAAATAGATTGAACATTGTAAGCACATCAGACATATTTTACATGTTGGCCTGTCTGAAATGCAAGAAGCCTCCTTAAATCAATATGACTGTAATGAGAATCTGAAATTAGAGTTGCTTTTCCTTGTGGAATATCTGCAGGAGATTTCTTGATGGTGATTGAATGAGGTCCAACCATCTGTGTGAGCTACTAACGAAGGAAAAGACTTACAATGGACATTTTCTTAAAATCTGCCTTTAGTCAATTTTAGATCATTTGTTTTTTAATGCTGAATAACCATTCACATCTACATGGGCTACAAATAGCACAAAACACAAATATAATGGTATAGTCATTTTTCTAAACAGGCACATGGTTGGCTGTGTATACTTTGTGATTTTTTTTTAGCATGTTGGGGCATGTCAATCAAGTTTCAATTGCCCAGTAATGGCTAAAGTACCATGCTCATTTTCCTGATTTTCTAATGAGGAGAGTGTATTTTATTCCAGTGCATTAAAAAGCGGAAGTTAGCCACAGAGAACACACATGATCCAGCAGAATTAAACAAATTTGAGATCCATTTATTCAGAGCTATTCCTGGCACGCAGCACGCCTGAGGCTGGAACGACGTCACTGTGCCCCCAGTGCGGCCACCCCACCTCCATGCATTGCCTGGCCATGCCTCCCTACACTTGGAATCACTCCATTAAGGAGAAATAGAGCACAAGGGAGGGCAGGGGCCCAAACAGTGCATGGGTTTTTCTGTGCTGCTGTGCCTCACCTCAGCTGGCTCCAATTGCATTGGCACCCACCACAGCACCCTCTTTCTGCCTCTGCATCTATTTCAACAAAACACTTTAAACATTCTTTTACATCTTTTCTAAATTCTTTAAATCCTTTTCTATCATTTTCTGTCAATGGCACTTAAAAATGCTTAGTTGCCTCTAGATCAGTGCTTCTTAAACTGTGGGTCAGGACCTGATTGACAATTTCAGGACCTGAAATTGACAAGCTGATAGCTGACAAGGAAAATGTATTGAGCCATATGGAAAGTGAAACTGGGTAGTATGGGTGCATTTACTCATGAGTAGGCAAATGTGCCTCAGTCCATTTCTATTCAAAGAACAATGCAATGCCACCAGAAGGGCCCCAATCTTATTAACTTAGCCCCCCCCAATTTATTTATTTTTTAGAAGTCCCAAGCTGACAAGGAAAATGTATTGAGCCCTATGGAAAGTGAAACTGAGCCACATCTGCATGTCTACTCATAAGTAGGTGAATGTGTCTTGGCTCCTACCAAAAACTAGGAAAAGGGGAATATAATAACACCAGAGTGTTCCCAATCTGATAAACCTGGAGTTCAAAAAATTATCTAGAAGGTGGTCCACCCCCCATAGTAAAAAGGATAAAATGATAGGTTTGAGCAGCTGGTAAAGCAGAACTTGGGTTTGTTTTGTTTTGTTTTTAAAGCTAGGGGGTCCCAAGTGTCATTTTTTTAAAAATGGGTCCTGGTGCTAAAAAGTTTGGGAACGACTGCTCTAGATCAGGGGTGTCCAACTTGACTCATATAGTATAGCAATTGTGGTGCCTGCTGAAAGTTATAAATGATGTCATTAATCAGGAAGTGACATCATTATGTAGATGATGATCAGAAATAAGCACTTTGGTCACAGTTAGGAACTTATTATCGGCAAATGATGGAAAAGAAAATATGCAAACCTTGATCATTTTTTCAAAATATGGGAATGCCCAATTATCACATGGGCAGCCTTTTCAGACCTGCTGCTTCTGCCAAGGTATCTCTTTGCTGCTCAGCAGCTGAAAGGAGCTGATGGTGGTTCTAGGAGATAAAGGGCTGGATAAAAAGCTTCCAGGGGCTTTATATAGCCTATGGTCCTTATATTTGACACCCCTGCTCTAGATCGGTGGTATTCAAACTTTTTAGACTGGGATCCACTTTTTAGAATGGCACTTGTATCGGGACCCACCGGAAGTGACGTCATTCACCTGGAAATGATGTTGTGGCAGAAAGTGACATCATCAAGCAGGAAGTGCTACCACTGTAACATAATAACATGATGCTCCTGAAATGCATTCTTGAAGTGCAGCAATTGTACAACCATGAAACATCCCTGACAGAAAGCAAGATTAGGACAAAATGTTATGTAAAAGTGGTGAACCAAAAACAAAATTTAAAAGAAAACCGTCACTTGAAAATTCAAACTGTTAATACTCACAAAAGGATACTTGCCAGGTGTTCCTTATTGTAAGGGACATCCTGTATTTCGGCTTTTAAAATCATGTCCCATATCAGTGTTAAATCTCGTTTTAAAATTAAGATCACTGCTGTTCTCTTGAGAGCCATGTTTCTATTGGCTAGCCTCAAAGTCATTTACCCCTTCTTGTCTTTCTATTGGTTAGCCTCAGTCAATCACCCCCTTCTTGTCTTTCTTATCTTCATTGGCTCTTGCAATGCAAGGTCTCATCCCCAGCCTCTCTTTTGCACTCAGTTTGCAGCGTGGTATATTGGAAAAGGTGGAAGATACCCCCAGGAGTTAGGGAATGGTATCAGCAGTGGCCTCTTGTCCATATCAGATGGGGATTACAGGATTAATCCCCAAGGTCTTTGCCTGCAGCAGGAACACAGCTGCAGGCTGATGAGGGCCCTGGCTAGGAAGGATGATTAGCACAGGTGCAGCTGGGTGTGGCTGATGAATTAAAGCCTGCCCAGCAATAGACACCAATTGGCCTACCTCAGTATAAAGTTGGAGGCAGGAGCTGCAGTAAGTTAACACCAGTGTCACAGTCACAAATAAATCCACAGATAAACCTAGATAAAGAGTGAACCAAAGTGAAGCCATTTTACTCTGCGAGGGAAACATGCAGAGATAGTTAGAAAATGGAGCCAAAAAGTCTGTAAAAAGAGATTAAGGAACATCCCAAGAAACATTAGGCGCTGATTACTGTAATTGCTGGCATCCTGAAGGGAACAAAAGGCTTAAGTACGGTTAGGACTCCTAGGCTTTCCCAGACTTGCCAGCATGCCTTGGCTTGTGAGCACACTGATCAGGTCCCCAACAATAATATAAGTAAAGAGCCACAGACAACCAGGAGGTTAGGATCTAGCAAACTGTATTAATAGGAGCAGGCAGTTAAACAGAGTCAGAAACAGTCCAGGTCATAAATATGGCAATCAAGCATACGTTAGAATAGTCAGTCCAGTCCAAGGTCTATTTACCAGCTCACAATCCATCAGCACATCCTTCTCTTCTCATATCTCCCACACACTCACCCTGGCATGTGCATCTCTTTATATAGCCCTTCACCTAATTGTGCATATCCCTTTAACTCACTGATTGTGGCACCTGCATTATGGCACCTTTCACCTAGTTGCACTTCTTCTGTGCTGACTCATGGGGTCGTTTTATTATACCATTTCTGATTCACAGGAATCAGATGGACAGGAATGTATTCAAAATTATTATAAAAAATTGGGCAAACGATACATCCATTGCTAGCTGGGATGGGAAGCTATGCCGGGCTACTGAAAAATATGCAACCAACAACCTCAAGACAAAGACATCTGAAGAAGCAAGGATTTACTCCTTGTGAGCTGCTGTTTGTAAGTTTGAGAAACTGAACACTGCTTAAAAGACTGTGCTGTGTTAGTGAGGGGAAAGTAAGCTCAGGAACTTAGCTTTTTATTGTTTTTGTGCTTGGAACTTGTAATATCACCACTGTTTTTTCTTTCTTTTATCTTTAATAAACTTTTATTTGTATTTGGAAACCTGTGAATTAATGCTGAATCATAGCTACTCAATAAAACAGACCCAAGGGGAAAAGTTCTTCCACTTTAAAGCTGCTGACCTCCTGTGAGCGCCAGGGGTCTGACAAACAGCTAAAGATGCACAGAGCACACTAATCTTTTTCCCCTTAAACAAAAATCCTCAGTGTTCTGGCCAGTTTGGGGCTGTTGTAGCCAACTGGGCCAACACGTGGGGTAGATCTACACGTGGCTCTCGAGAGAAGAGGGTCATAGACCTGGACAACCAGGCAGGTGCAGGAAGGAAGGAAAGTGGCTGTGTAGTGGATTGACTGACTGACTGACTGAAGGACTGTTGGATGGACTGACTGACTGACTGACTGACTGACTGGATACTTGGTTATTGGAACTGTGAGTGGATTCCTGTGGTGCCTTGGTTGGAGAATTGTTGTATGGCTGCCATATCCCTGGAGCCACCGAGTGGAAGAGGCAGGTGTGGCTTAGGTAAGCTGACTGCCTATTGTTTGGTGGTGGGGTTTTGTGGTGCCAAGTTAGACTTAGGGTATCTTGAGCTAAGCTGGTGATGAGGGCAGTCTGGAGGAGGCTGGCCAGCTGGTGAATCCAAACAAGGCTGCTGGAAGAGAGGAGAACCAGTGGGTGAAGGAACCCCCTCCCTCTTGCCTATCTCTGAGACTGCTTAAAGGGGAAACTAGTCAGACTAGTGTGGGCATTGGGGCCTTCGGGGAGGCCCAGCAGGGAGAATTTGGCAGAACAGGTGGCTCAGAGCAGAGTAGCAGCAGAGAGACTGTGGCCATGGAGGCAAGTGCTGCCGCCACCCCCACCCCCCCACCAGTACAGAAGGCATCTGGAAGTTCTTCCTTCCCTCCTCCACTTGCTTCTAAGAGTGAGTTTAGATTGGCTGCTCCATTTATAAAAAAGGTTTTTCCTCCCCCCCCCCTTCTAACTGTGATTCCCTCCATTGGTTCTAAGTGTAAATGTGTTTTTGCACTGGCTGCTCTGATGTTTATATGGAAGAAAGGTAATATAAAAATATGAATGTATATTACTGTGAGGTAACTGTATGCTTGGGGGCAGCAGGTTGGGGCACATTGCTGGGGTAGGATGTGTCCCTCCATTTTTTTTAAAAGCCCAGGTGTTGTGTCACTCCCTGTTGTGATTTCATTTCTGGGGCAACATTTTGCCCTCTGCACTGGGCTACGCCACTGTCTGTGACCATTCTGTACAGCAGTGTCCCGATACTGCCCCGATACAGTGTCCTGATACTTTATACTTATTTTCATTTTGAAAACCTGGCAAGTCTACAAAAGGAACATAACAAGAGGAAGGTCTGCAGTTTCCAAGATGGCTGCTTCCAGCTTTCTGCAACCCACTTGATATCAAGTCGCGACCACCAAGTGGGTCGCAATCCACAGTTGAATAACACTGCTCTAGATCATAACCTATAACTGCAAAATGTAAAATTGAGAATGGGTTCCCAGTTCATGTGCCTTGTAAATGTTTGCTATAATACACAAAATTGTTGCATATTATGATCACTATGTGAGTTTTATGTTAATTTTATGTTTATGTTTGCAATCGCAAAACCAGAAGTGGGTCACAATTGCATTTTTTTCAAATGTTGTGAGGCTTGCGGATCCCTGTGGAGGTAAGTGGGAAAACAGCCCCGTCACCCAGGGCAGCAGCATGATCCTGGGGATGGAGTTGCTGCCTTTGCCCTGCCCCCACAGGGTCTTATCTGGCTCCCAACTCCCTGGTGGGAGTTTGGGAGCCACTGCCTTAGAGGTTTTGGGAGCCACTGCCTTAGAGGTAAACCTCTGGGGGTGCTAGGGGGGGCGTACCCCTGCAGTATTTGTCGCCACGCTGCAAGGCATATGTGTACCAAGCTTGGTGTAAATTGCTCCAGGCATTCCAGTTATGCTGGAACATACATACACACATACTAATATCAGTCATTTTGGGCATTTTATTTTTCACCCCTTCTCACCCCCTGTCATCTCCATGCAAGGTCCAGGGGGCTAGGGGGGACCAAGAGCACGGGACATGGCGAGAATTACCTGCGAGGCAGGTAGAGGTTCGACATAACCGGTTTATTCGGGTCAATGATGTGGCATTCATGGGGGCCTGTGACTTCAAGGGCCCCCCGATAGTCCATACAAATGGTGGCGCCCACAGGGGTGCGGGGTTCAGTCCAAGGGGTGCTTTCCTTCCCAAAGTCCCCTTCTCAGCAGGATCGGTGGCGATGGTGGCAGGTTGAGCTGGGTCAGAGTCCACGGCTTGTGGGGTCGCAGTCGGTTGTGAGTCCCTTGGGTGGCTGGAGTGGGGCTGGACTAGTTGCCAACAGGGTAAGAGGGTTGGCGCTCTCCACAGCTAGGCCAAGAACCTCGAGCTGCCTCTCGGGGGACGCCTGATTTGCTGAGGCAAGGCGGCTGCCTGCCTACCTGCCACTCCAGGACCTCCAGGGCTGGGGGACCCCCCAGGTTCTGGCTGCCCCGTCAAGGCTGGGGTAAGGTGAGGACCAGATTGGGGCAACCTCCCACTCAGACATGGTCTGCCCTTCTACCTCCCTTCTCCAGCCCTTGGAGGTGTGACCTCTCCCTCTGCTGTCTGAGCTCCTTATGAGCTCCAGACCAGACTCCACGAGCTCCTCCCCTTCTTGTCTCATTGCCAGGCCCAGTTCTTGTGAGACTGGGCTGGTCCTTTGCAGGATCTCGCCTCTACTCAGAGAGTCACCCCAGGCTGCTTGCAAGTTCCCTGAGCTCGGCCAGGCTTCCTTGTGCCAGGTGTGCTGCCTTTGACTCCTCTGGGGCTGGACACCAGGCTTCTTAACCACCCACCTGCGGCCCCCTGCGGCCAAGTAAGCCCCCTGTCCCTGGTCTGAGGCAGCGGGGCGGCTGTGGAGGTGACACTGCTTGTCTCGGCGACCCCGGAAACTACGGGCTCGACATCGATATCAGCTGCTTTTGGTCATTTTTACATGGCCCCCCTTTGCACTCCCACTCCCGGGGGTGCTGGGGGTGTCAGACCCCCCAGTGTTTGTCGCCAGGCCGCAAAGCTTACGCATGCCGTGTTTGGTGTCAATCACTCCAGGCTTTCCAGCAGGGCATGGCAGACATTTTGTTTCACACCTCTTTTTGCCCCCCACATTGAGGGGGGGCAACCCGGACTCCAACAGCGTCGGGAGGGTCACCACTCCTCTCGGCAACCCCGGAAACTACGGGTTCGATGCCGATTTTGGCAGTTTTCAGTCGTTTTCATGCAGCGCCCCCTTCACACCTCCACCCCCGGGGTGATGGGGGGTTCAGACCCCCCAGTGTTTGTTGCCAGGCTGCAAGGCGTATGAATGCTGAGTTTGGTGTCAATCGCTCCAGGCGTTCCAGCAGGGCATGGCGGACGTTTAGTTTTGTTTCGCACCCCTTCTTGTCCCCCACGCCGAGCGGGGGCCAAACCCGGACTCCACCAGCATTGGGAGTGCTGCCATTTGTCTCGACGACCCCGGAAACTACGGGTTCGATGCCAATTTCGGCCATTTTTGATCATTTTCACGGGTCCCCTGCGTACCCCACCCCCGCGGGCACTAAGGGGTCCCGACCCCCACAGTATTTGTAGCCAGGCCGCTAGGTTTCCGCATGCTGAGTTGGGTGTCAATCGGTCCAGACGTTCTAGGAGGGCATGGCAGACATTTTATTTTGCACCCCTTCTTGCCCCCCATGTCGAGGGGGGGGTCAAAACCGGACTCCATCGGCATTGGGAGCATCGCTGCTCGTCTCGGTGACCCCAGAATCAACTGATTCAACACCAATTTCGGCTGTTTTTGACCCTTTTCATGCGAGGACCCCCACGTACCCCCATCCCCAGGGGCGCTAGGGGGGTCTGACCCCCACAGTGTTTGTCACCAGGCTGCAAGGTGTATGCATGCCAAGTTTCATGTCGATCACTCCAGGCGTTGCGGAGCCTATGCGGAACACACACACACACACACACACACCCTTTTTTATATAGATACTGGGGTGGGGGGAAGGAAAGCTGTTCACACTGCTAACAGGCAGTCACCATTTCAGTAGCCAGATCCATTTACATTTAAGTCTACAATCCTATGCACAATTACCTGGGAGTAAGACCCATTGCCAACAATGGGACTTACTTCTGAGTAGATTTCTTTCTGAGTATGACTTCTTTCATACTGTTTTTTTCTGTTGCTTCCACCCTCCTTTCCACTCAAGTGCCTCCTTATGACACCTAGAGGAACCGGAAGTGAGGGTGGATTGGAATGTCTTGTTCATTAAACTCTTTGTTGGAGAGCCTCCAAATATGGAAGTAGGTGGTGACGACTGTCTTTGCAACTCTGGCAGCATACAGCCAGGTGCTGGTGGTGAGTTTGAAAAGGGCGGGGTGCAAAATACTTTCTTGCTCCAGGTGCTGTTTTCACTCGTTATGGCTCTGCTTCACTGCAGCCAACATACCCAATCCACAATTGCTTATATCCTGGTTCAGCAAGGTTTATGTTTGTCAGTCGGCTAAATTAGGCCATCTGTTCATTGATTATGTCTGGTTCAGTGTCAGACTACTGGCAGAAGAAACAATTAGCCTCTCCCTTAAGGCCAAATTTTGTGGTTTGGTTTAAATTAATCTTTGTTGCTAGAACACATAATTGAGCAATAATAACATATATAGAGAGAAACCCAATGCATTTGCCTGTTATATATGATTCTCTTTTCAGCTATGGTCACTGTTACTGGTCCAGTTACTAAAAGACTTGTTTGGAATAAAAAGCTTCATTTGGAGAAAAAAAAAATTCTGCTACATCATTACAGGCAGTGGTTTTAAAATACATGTAATATGGGAGAAACATGATCATGTGAAGGAATCCAGTGTATTGGCTGATGGCATATGAATGAAAAGAAAATGGAGGCAAGTGAAAGTGCCCAACAATTTATTTAGAAGTGCACAAACCAAAAAACAAACCAACAGGGATTTGAACTGGGGCTATCTGAACTAGCTCATTTCACTCTTAAGGTATGCAGGAGCAATCTATCACTAACAACCACACACACAATGAAGCCGTAATGGAAACTGTTAGAGCAGTTGCAACCCACCAGGGAAACTGGAAAGGGGCAGCTGCCCTTTAAGGGGAATGGCCCAGAAATCAGCAGCAGCACAATCTCCATAATTGTGCTGCTGCTGATCAGGGAAGGGATTTTTAAGCTTAGCGGGGGTTGCTATGGCTCTCTGGAGGGTCCAAGAAGCTCGCAATCCCCTTTGCAGCCCTCCTGGCGGCTTCAAACTGCTGGGGAAAAAAGAGAAAAAACCACTTCAAATTTAGTGACAAAAACAGGACGTAGATTTTTTTCCTTTTTTCCAGCAGTATGGCTAGTTATTGCTGTTTATTTTTTTAAGGTAAACAGATATACTACACAAAAACCAAATCAACAAATTAGTACAGCATTTTGAGAACAACGTGTACTTCCTAGGTCAGTGTGGCAGAGAGCCAAGGTTTGTTATAAGCTTAAAGTGCCCTTGGGCCGACACTAGCAACGGGTCACCAGCCTGAGGCCCCGCGGCACCGCTTGTGCGCCAGCCAAACCTGGGTGGTACACAAGCAGTTCTGTGGAGGAAGGGTGGGTGGGGGTGGGCTTGCCAGGAAGCACGTGGAGGAGGGCAGGGTTCAGATGCGGCCATTAGGCCGGGTGCAAGCCTCCATCCACAGGCTGCGTGACCCTGATTTGGATTGCACGGCTTCCTCAGCTCTGCCCCTGCTGAACAGCAGGTGCGAATCCGAGGAACCCATATGGGAGACTGAAGCCTCCCCTGCGGCAAGGGTACAAATGTGTGTTTTATGTATCTCAGAACAAAATCTGTAGGATCAAGGAGATACTAAGAATCAGTCTGTATTGGAAGCAAAAGCAAGCATTGAACAATGATAGCCTTGTAGCTGAAGAGAATTACATTCAGGGCACAACCCAAGGCGCTTGTTGGGCCAATGCATGTCCACCCAAGGCTGTCGCAAACATGTTGTAAAGCACATCTGCACAAGCCAGAGAGGTGCTGGGCTGATGCAAGCATTTGCATCGACCCAGTTGTGCCCAAAGAGCCCACAGGCAAGCTGCTCCTGCACTGGGTGAATTTGACCAGCACAGGGGCTTTTCTGGGTGGGGGAAGGTGGGAGGGGGAGGGCACTTCGGCAGGTTGGATGACCCTGGGAGGGGGATTGGAGTTCGGATGTGGCCATTAGGCTGCATCCAAAATCCTGTCCGCATCCTGCGCAGCCCCAATTTGGGCCGCTGCAGGATGCTCAGGCTTGTGCCTGCAATTTTGCAGATGCAGATCCAAGCAGCCTTATTGGGCTGCCTGTGGCTTCACCCTTTGCCTTATACTAAGCTGCTACTGCCTCCTAATGTGAGGAGCTGATTCGGAAAAGGGCCACTAGGATGGTGAGGAGGCTTGAGAATGGATTCGGTGAAAACACATTAAAGTTGTCTTGGAGAAGAAACGGATACGAAATCAAATTATAGCTATGTGTTAAGGGTGTTAAGTTAACTATGTACCTTAGGGGAAAATAGAGTGGATTTGTTTTCAGTTGCTCTGAAGTGTAAAACCATGACCAATGGATTTAAATTACAACAAGGGGGATTCTGATTAAACATTCAGAAGACCTTTCTGATGGAGTTAGGCCAACACAGGCCAGCAAAGTTTGGCTGGCACAAGGGCCACCATAAAGTATGTTTTGACCACTCTCGGAATCAGAGAGGCCAGCACACAGATGTGCACCATCCTCCTGGACTCCAAGAGTGGTCCAAATGATCTTCTGCTGGCTAATTTTTTTAATGGCCCACTATGTTAAAATGTTTCTACAAACAGAAATTCTACACAGCAACAAAGGACTGGGTCAGAACCTATCTCCATAATCTCACCCTCTAATTTCCAGCTGCGGTAGGGGGATAATAATAAAAAGAGTTTGGACATGAGGAGGGGGTGTTTTTAGGTGGGGGAGGGCAGGATGGGGAATTAGGACCAGAGAGGAACAGGATTGGCCATGACATGTATGCCGTATCCTTACTCCCTCCAGGCGGGCCCAGCATTTGCCAGATTTCTCAGATTTGCACTAGCAAAATAGCTGGTGCAGATGACAGAAGCCCCATAAGGATGGCTGGTGATTTGAGCAGCCCCATGTGGGGCTGCCCACGCCTCCACCGGTGGTGGAAGCCATCGCCAGGTCCCATTCCCTTGCGAAGTTACCCTGCCCTTCCCCCACCCAGGAACTTCCTCTCATCCTGCCCAGAGTCTGTGGGGGCAATGCCGGTGATGGGTAACCTTACCTCTCACCTACGTTGCATCGCTGCCTCTGGGCGGGAGGGGCTGATGGTGCTGCAGCGCTGGCTGTATGAGCTTACTGCCTGCGTTGCACATGCCATTTAAAACACCAGCACAAGCGGTACACTTGTATCACTCATGCTGGAGGGCTCTGCATTGAGCCCTCAGTCTTCTTAAGTTCACATTTGGCATTGTGTGTTGTACCCAAAAGCAAACAAAATTATGTTGAGAAGTAAGGCTTAGAGAAGTAAGCTTTCTGCTTACTTTAAATTGAAAGCATTGCTGTAGGTGTTGTCAGTGGCGTAGCTAGGGCATTTTGCACCCGGGGCTACTTAATTTTTTTTACACCTCCCATGACAAAATTATTTATTTATTTATTCATTCACATTTTATACCTTCAAGGAGCTTCCTCCAAGGAGTTAATGGTGGTGTGAACTTCTTTGGTCATCACAACAACCCTGCACAGGAGGTGAGGCTAAGATAGTAATAGTCATGATGGGAAATGAATAATGGCCAGAAAATAAATGCAGTGAATATTCCCCCACAAGCAATGGATGAGTGTCTGAATCCTCCCCTGCTATTGCTCCTCTGCACATAGTATTCAATGACACACTGCCCCTGCATCTGCAGTTCAATGTAGCCAACATGGTTAATAACCACTGATAGACTATAGTCCACCATATTTAGAATCCACCTCACAAGTCATCTAAGCCAGTGACCAACACCACCCAAATTTCATCCGGGGCACAATCCTAAACTGGAGTTAGGCCGGCATAAGCAAAGCCAGCCAATTTTGGCCAGCGTTTTTGGGCCAAAAGCAAGGGCCAAAGTGTTTTTGGGCTACTCTAGGAGTCAGAAGCAATGGCTCACGTCTGTGTGCTGGCCTCTCTGACTTCAAGAGTGGTCCAAACTTACTTGACGGTGCCCCTTGTGCTGGCCAATCTTGGATGGCGTAGTTTATGCCGGCCTAACTCAGTTTAGGACTGCGCCCTAAAGCACATTTGGACCACTCTCTGACTCAGGGAGGATGGCACACATCTGTGTGCTGACCTCTCTGACTCCAAGAGTGATCCAAACATACTTTAAGGTGGCCCTTGTGCCAGCCAAGTCTGCCTTAAGTTACACACTGAACGATATATAGCGTATGATTATTCCTAAAAACCACAATTGCACAGTTTTGGTCATTAGTAGTCTCTCTCTCTCACACACACACACACACACTCACACACACACACACACTTGAGGGTGTCACTAACACCTTTTTGAGTTAAGAAAATCTACGTTTTGTTACATAAGACCAGAGGTGTCAAAATCATTTCATACAAAGGGCCAGTTAGCATTCATTGTGGCTGCTGAGGGCTGAAAGTTATATCAATGAGCAGAAAGTTATTTCATTAAGCAGGAAGTGACAAGAAATAAGCACTTTGCTCTTACTTAGAAACGCTTTAGATATGGAAAGCCCAATTATCACTGCCTTTCAGCAGCACCATTTATTCTAGGAAGAAGGACTGAGCTGGGCATGGCTGCCAGGGAGAGCCAGGTAGGAGGCCTGAGTGGGTTAGGAGCAAGAAGGTTTAATCACAGGAGGCTGCATCCCTTAAGTGTGAATGCTGGTGAAGTGAAGCCAGTGGGCGGGCTTAGCCGTCATGTTGGTTGACTCAAAACAATCCTCATTCCAAGCATTTCAGATTGCTTTGCTCGTACTGTTTAGGATTGAATAGTTTATTCCTTAATTAAAAAGTTACGAAAATAAAAACGTGATCGTGTAGACATCAATACCAATAATCAATACCAATAATGGTAACCTTATTATGATTTAATATGGAATTACAAGGTTAAATTCCTCATAATTATATTATTGAACATACCTGACGAAATGCTACTTGCTGTCTATTTAAACTCAGATTGCACTATTTATTTAGACTTCATTGAAATCTACACAAGCAAAAATAAAACGGCCATGCCCCATAAAAAAAAAATTCTGTTACTGTTCAGAATTTCATAAATATTACAGTAGAAAATGAAAGGCAGGAAAATAAAGTGTGAACGGGAAGGAAAGAAAAAAAGGGGGAGGGTGGGCAAAAATTAGATAAATATATAGGAAAATTACATTAAAATCTCTTCATAACACAAGTAGTTGTCAATATGAGAGTAATTCGTTTTTACTTCTAGACTTCTACACTAACCACCACCACCCCTAAAACAAATTCTGTTAATGTTCAGAATTTCGAAAATATTACAGTAGAAAATGGAAGGTGGGAAAAAACGCATAAATGGGAAGGGGGAAAAAAGGAGGGGGGAAATATTTTTTTTTACCTTCTAGACCATTAACAGTGGGTGTCAGAAAATGCTGAATAAGATTGCTAGGAACAACAAGAAATTACACAGCTTCAAAAATAATGCACTCACTATTTCAGTGAATTGTAGTTTTATTGAACCAATGTAATGTGAATACATGAATCTTTCTGTGGAAATTAAATCCCATTTTTCGTACAGCGATTCGCACACCCGTATGCAGAACACGCAGGCATGATTAAAGAGGTTGAGATTAACTTTTACACACATGCAGGGAGATTTTCATTCCTGAATTCGCGGCAATCCTCCTTGGCGGCAATGATCTGACCAAATCTCCTTGGATCTGACTGAGTCAGATATTGGTTGACCCCGCAGGTGCCCCGATGTGGCTTCAAGAAAAAGATGTCATGCCGCCTCCTGCTATTAAACCTTCTTGGTTAGGAGCAATACACACACTAGTTTCTTAGTATGTTTTGCTTGCTCTGCATTCCTGTACTGGCTTCCTTCTGTGCCTTTGCTGGTGGAAACTTCATTTCCTACTCTCAGCACCCCCTGCAGGCTCAGATGACTAATTGCGCTGGAGTTGCTCTTTTGCTGCAAGAGGTCAGGAGACAAGGCAAACAACACGGGGGGGGGGAGAGATAAAAAGGTTCTGTGGGCCTCATTTGTGGACTCATCATGCAGGCCCACCTGCTTTGTGCTTGACACCTCTGTATAAGAAATGTGTATTTTGGTTTTTTGTTTCATTTTTTTGACCATATCTTTTGCTAGCATTAAAGTATTACACTCAGGGTGGTTTCATTGCGTTCCTGGTGAAATTCTGCATCCAACGATATACAGCATGATGGTATTATTCCTTAAAACCGCGATTTTAAAAATCACAATTTTTACAAGTTTTATTTTCAGTTTTTACATTTTTAGCCATAACTGTTGACAGGATAGAGATATTACACTCAGGTTTTTTTTATTGAATTCCAGGTGGAATTCCACATCCAATGGTATACAGCCTGACCTTATTATGCTGTAAACTCATGATTTTTGGAATTTGGAGTTCAGTGGTGACACCCCCCCTGAAGAGTTCACCTGAGGCGCTGCTCCGCCTCCCCGTCCCATAGGTAGCTATGCCACTGGGTGTTGTTTTGCTCCCTTAGATTTAGTCAAACTGTTTTCCAGGGGAAAACAAAAATTCAGGATTGGAACATATGGTCTTTTTTGATAATGACTTGTGCAACCTGAGAAAGACTAATATCACATTTGAGTTTTCTTTTTTAATAAACATGAGATTGTAACTATGAATACTTGTTCCCTGAGATTAGTAGAGTCTGCAGTTTCTGAAAAAGAATAAAAAGCTCATAATGGACCTCTGATATATTTTTTTCTTTCCCTGGCTCTCCAAGAACACCCATGGTTGCAGGAATATTTTGAGTCATATGCTGGATTCAAATGTCAGAGCTGTACATAAATTCTTGGATATCTATTTATCTGTGTTGACAGTATTTTCTTGTGTTAACTTATAAATACTTTCTAGCTGTTGCTGTTATATGTTGGCTGGTTTTATTTTTGCTACTTTGTGTGCTACTTTGTCTGTGGACAAAAAAGGAAACAACCTAATGTCCAAAATACAGTCCTGCAAGTGCAGTTAATGCATGAAACTCAAGCTGTGGTCTTTTTATTGCTTCTTGACTGCCCATAACAAAGTAATCACTCATGTTTGTCCTCATACATACTGATAGAAGCCATTTGATTGTTACCCCCCCCCCATACAGGGATTTACTTTTGCTCATGACTGAATATATAAAACTATTTATTATCCTATGGGATAATACAAAATTTTTTGTGCGGATGACACAAAACTTTTCCGGGTGGTGAAGACCAGAAGGGATTGTGAAGAGCTCCAGAAGAATCTCTCCATGTTGGGGGAATGGGCGGCAAAATGGCAGATGCGTTTCAACGTAGACAAGTGTAAAGTGATGCACATTGGGGCAAAAAACCAAAACTTCACCAATAGGCTTATGGGTTCTGAGCTGTCTGTGACAGCTCAAGAGAGAGATTTTGGGGTGCTGCTGGATAATTCAATGAAGGTATTGACCCAGTGTGCGGCAGCAATTAAGAAGGCCAATTCCATGCTTGGGGTGGGTTGAGAAAAAAGGGGTTGAGAATAAAACAGCCAATATTATCATGCCATTGTACAAATTGATGGTAAGGCTGCACCTGGAATATTGTGTACAGTTCTGGTCGCCGCACCTCAAAAAGGACATAGTGGAGCTGGAAAAGGTGCAGAAGAGAGCGACAAAAATGATTACGGGGCTGGGGCACCTCCCTTATGAAGAAAGACTGCAGCGTTTGGGGCTCTTCAGCCTAGAAAAAAGGTGCCTGAGGGGGGACATGATTGAGACATACAAAATTATGCATGGAAGGGATAGAGTCGATAGAGGGATGTTCTTTTCCCTCTCTCAAAATACCAGAACCAGGGGGCATCTGCTAAAACTGAGGGTTGGGAGAGTTAAAACAGATAAAAGGAAGTACTTTTTTACCCAGTGGGTGGTTAGTCTGTGGAACTCTTTGCCACAGGAGGTGGTGATGGCATCTGGTCTAGATGCCTTTAAAAGGGGATTGGATGGATTTCTGGAAGAAAAGTCCATCATGGGCTATAGGCCATGATGGATTGTGCAACCTCCTTACATTAGTAATAGGCTACTTCAGAGTACCGGGTGCAAGGGAGTGGCAACAAGATGCAAGCATCCTGTGTCTCGTGCCTCCCTGGGGCACCTGGTGTGAGATACAGGAAGAGATACAGGAGGCCGCTGTGAGATACAGGAAGCTGGACTAGATGGGCCTTTGGCCTGATCCAGCAGGGCTCTTCTTATGTTCTTATATAATAAATATTTCATTCTAGAACTATTCTTCCATGCTAGAGAGGAAGGAAGATCTGCCCCATGAGGTCTGCTGATATGTTTGTAAGTACCTTCTCCCCCCCACCCCCCATTGGATGGGTGAATCAGAATTCACCATCAATTCCTTTAGTATTGTAGACACTTTCCTCTTTCATCCTCATCAGAAGGAAGATCTAAAGAAAAGAGGAAAGTGCCAAAATTGGCTTGAAGCTCAATATTAAAAAAACTAAGATCATGGCAACCACTCCCATCACTTCCTGGCAAATAGAAGGGGAAGAAATGGAAGCAGTGACAGACTTTATCTTCCTGGGCTCCAAGATCACCGCAGACGGTGACTGCAGCCATGAAATTAAAAGATGTTTACTTCTTGGGAGGAAAGCTATGGCGAACCTAGACAACTTAATAAAAAGCCGAGACATCACCCTGCCAACAAAGGTTTGCATAGTCAAAGCTATGGTTTTCCCAGTAGCAATGTAAGGCTGTGAGAGCTGAACCTTCTTTATTTCTTTTAGTTATGGGAAATGGAAAGGGATACATAAGGGTATGGGAAAAACAAAGGAACATACAATAGGTAAATAATGGAGGGTTACAAACATATTATATGAGTTAGGATTATGTAATATAAGCGTCTACAATAACTTCCATCTATCAGCTAAAACTATTGCCATATTACAACCTCCTAATTTCTTATGCTTTACCATTCAATTGCATGTCATTGGTATATGTACATGCTCTCTTATATTCTATGCTTATTTACTTCTTCAGTTTGTCTTCTCAACAGATATACATACACCAAAAAAAGGACATTTGCAGGAAAGGATAAAACACAAATAAATGAAATATAATATCATCCTCTACCATATATGTTATAGTATTCTGCTAGCAATTTCTATATTCAAATAGTAGTTATAATATAATCTCAGTAGATACACATATCTCTACTTTCCACCAAATAATTAAACAATCCAGTTTGAGCCAAATGAAACAAAATTTCCAAAAAACATCGTATCTTATTATAAAGCAATTTGTTATGTCACAGTATATTTATTCTCTATTTTGTTCATGTACTTCTGTTAACTGTTAATTGAACTGCCAAGCAACTAAACCAGTTATTTATTAATAAAGTCACAAAACTACCTACAGCCTAATCTAAGTAAAATTATATAATTTTAAGCTACCTTACAATATCTAATCAGTTTTCTCTTACCCTAGAACCAGTATTATTCTTAAAATATCTCTTATGATCTGATATTGTATTAATACCAAATAATCTAAGTTTTTCCAAGCTTTCCCCTTTAACCTTTTGGAATCTTTCCAAATTGTCTGCGCCATGAAAGCAAAGAGAAGATACGCCCAGTCTTTTTGTCTTCACTTCAATACAACACCATCTTAATTCATTTGTATTACAAATTATTTAAAAATTATTACAGTAAATATCTCTCAAACATTAATCTAACATCATCATGAAGATTCAGGCTTAGAGAGACTGCAACATTCTGATAAAGCTTTCGTAATAGTCTTCAAACTTTCACAGGTTGTTACAGTCAGATAAAGCTTTCGTAGTAGTCTGTCATTCTGGCCATGGAAAAGCCATTTCACTGCAAAATTAATGGTTTCCTTGCTCTCACCAAAGAAACAGCTGTTTCAGCCAATCCTCTCTCACCGGTGACTAGAAACAGCCCAAACGCTTGTTGGAATTCCAGCTAGTGTCTGGTATACTTTCTAATCTCCTCAATACATGTACATGAGTCGTCAAAGTTCCAAATTTTTTAATTCATAATGTCAAATTCTTCTTTTGCAGTCCTTTCAAACATTCTTCCAATTTGGAAAGGGTTAGACATCTCTTTATTTCTTCTTCCTTTGCTTCATTTCCAATTGTCATATTTAAATCTTCAATTAGCGCAATACTGATTCTCTCTTATTCTCTTGCCTCTGAAGTTATATTCCAGCACGGGACCCAGCTAATGCAAAAGCTCTCATTTCGGTCCCTCCTGGATTTCTTGCAGCAACTTCGTAAATCATCAGCAAGTGAAATTACGCTTTAATCTTACAGTCAGTAAATTCTTAGTTAGCATTGGCAATAAATCTTCCTTTATACGCTTACATCTTTTTTTCTTGTTTTTTTCCGTCTCCCTCCTGCAAATTATTCTTATCTTTGTCTTGGGGTCTGAGATAAAGGTTGTTAACTTACAGTTACTGAACTTTCCTAACCCGTCCAAGATTTCTTTCTTCCTTCTCTGCGCCTAGTTAGCACTTGTGCCGGCATTCCAAATCATGGCGCCGACAGCTCGTACCTCTCCGCATTCAGACTGCTGGAATCTCCCGGGGTAGTGACTCCTCGATCAATCCAACACTGCATCTGTGCCCCAATCTCCCTCTACTGAGAGTTCGGGTGAGTAATACCCCACTTGGGGGAGTCCTCAAAAGAGATAGTCGCAGGTCCACAGTGCCAGTATCCCAGAATTGCGTCCATCTTCATGACCAGCCATGGCCCGTCCCGAGAAGACTCTTGAGTGTCTTCTGCACTGCAAGGAGATCCAATTGATCAATCCTACAGGAAGTCAAGCCCAATTGCTCTCTGGAAGGACAAATCCTGAAGCTGAAGCTCAAATACTTTGGCCACCTCACGAGAAGAGAGGACTCTTTAGAAAAGACCCTCATGCTGGGAAAGATTGAAGTCAAAAGGAGAAGGGGGCGGCAGAGGATGAGATGGTTAGACCGTGTAACCGAAGCAATGAACATGACATTGGGTGAACTCCGGAAGCTAGTGGAGGACAGGGAGGCCTGGCATGCTGTGGTCCATGGGGTCACGAAGAGTCGGACACGACTTAGCGACTGAACAACAACAACTGTGCCTGTCTTACTCCAGGTTAGGATTGCGCTCTGAGTCCCTCAGAGTGCCTCAGGGTGGCCCATAAAGATCCATCACCTCCACCAGAGTGCATATCACCATCACCCTCCTATGCCCAATCTCCCTACTCCTGTTGCTGGCCCATTCTGTCCTCTTGCTGTCCTGCTTAACACCTGCCTGCCCTCCCTCACCCCTGCACTGGACATAACTGCTCCAGCAGGATTTCCAAGTCTGACACTGTGCTCAGAAAGGCCTTGAGCTCTCACAAAGTGCTTTATGGCTACTGGAGGAATGTTGTCCTTGAAGATTCAGGTTCAAATCCTGACCAAGAAATGTTGGGGGTGACCTTGTGTCAGTCATTCTCTCTCAGCCTCTCAAGTTTGTTTTGAGGACAAAAGGAGGGGGAGAACGATGTATACCCTTAGCTCCTTGGAGGAAGGGTGGTTATTAAAAATGTTTCAAATAAATAAATATAAATCTGTTTCAAAAAATATCTTAAAAACAAGAACATCAAAACTAGTTGTTCAAAGCAAAATATTACTTGCTTTAACAGCAAACTATATCAATTCAGGGTTTTAATAAAAATACTTTTTAGGTTGCAATCCCATGCACACTTGTCTTGAATATCATGCAGTTGCTTCCAAGTAATATGCATAAGATTAATTATGTAATTTTGCATGTACAAGTTCCTGATCTGTAATATATATATTTTTTGGAGAACGAACAGCTATATTCTATGTTTAAAAGCATCATTGGGAATCTAAAATTGTGTTCACATGCTTAAGGTTCATCAAAATACACTTGATTAAATATAACAAAAAACAAAACCCTGTTTCATAAAAGCTCCATTATGAAGCTTTCCACTTTGGTAAGCATACAGGCAGCCCACACTGCAACCACTGCATCCTATATGGGCACCCCAACAGCCATAGGGCACTCCTCTGAGGAAGGATACATTTGTCCCCTTTCCCAGGGTAAGAGCAGAGGGTCTTTTCAAGTTTGTGCTGGCTACTTTGCTGGCCTCCCCACCTGCCTGAAAAATGCAAAGCACCACCAGGGGTCAAACTCACCCCTCGCAGGCTCCACGTTGCCGCCTCGGCAATGGACCCCAGCCCTGGGCCAGCACCGGAAGTCTTAATGCCGATGCTGGAGGTCCCTCATGGCACCTTTGCAACATGAGCACCAGCAATAGTCCCAGTTCTGGTGAGGGAAGGATTGGGCCCTCAATGTATTCTTCTTGAGTTGCTTAACACAAAGCACTTTGTGTTGACAGTTTGCAACCGCAATATAAAAAAATGTTCACAATTGAGCCAAAGGATTCCGTCTTGCTCCTCAGTCTTGATGACAGTTTATAATTGTCTTGTGTCTTCTTGAATGGCAGATAATGAGAGAAAGGAGAACTGTATGTCAAAATGGAATAAAAAATTACTAGATGTTCCTTTATTGGGACCAATCTTAAATTCAGTCAACAAAAGTTTGCAAATTGCTGCAGGGAATAATATTTGCTTCATGCCTCAAAAGAAAAGACAAGATTAAGTAGGAAGTTTGAATTAATAACAGTTCAAAAATAAACATTTTTTTTAGTCAGTCAACAAACTTTAGGAAGTATGCAGACAGGACTCTTCTTTTTGTTTCATTTATTATTAACAGAGAGACACTCGTGAAGACTATAGTTAATTTTGGGGCAGCTCAATTCTAACCTGCACTGGAATAGACAGGCCAACTGGCCTCTGCTGTATTTAGTGCAGATTAGGAGGTGGCTGGAGTGCAACTTGAAGGAAGGGGATATTTCTCCCCTTACCCTTGACACATGCCAGTAGTCCCTGGGGCTACTCAGATTTGCACCATCAGAGGGCAGCTCCAGTCATATTCAGAGGGGTAACGGGGTGGCCCCCGGCAGAACTCCTTCCAGCTATGTCACTGCCCCAATCCACCATCGACCAAGCCCAATCTCCACTCAGATCTGCTCCTACCACCACCCTGACTGAACTGCAGGACACTGCTGCCAGTGAGTGGCTTTCTGTCCTTTGCACTGACAGAAGCACTCTGCAAAGCTATGGAAAGGCTACTGTGATGGCCGACTGCACAGAACATTGGCAGACCTTGGGATGGGCAGAAACATTTTCCACCTATATAGGTTATCAATAGAAAACATCCAGACCATTTGCTTCTTCAAAGATGCAAAAGTAATACAATTATGCATCATTTAATGACAGGGATACGTTCTCCCAAACCCATCGTTAAGTGATGTCACATGATGAAATCCTAATTATGAGAACCTAATAATACCAGAATGCCTCATTGGGAGGCTCCACAGGCCTCTCTTGGGTTGCGGCCTGCTGGCAACCCACTCTATTTGCTGGCCTCAGAATGGTCTGCGGAAGCCTCCGGAAGCTACTTTTGGTTTTCGGAAGCAAATCAGAAGTAGCTTTCGGAGGCTTCTGTGGAGCATTCTGAAGTCTGTGGAGGCCAATATATATAAAGAGAGATGTCCTGACTGACTGATCCATCAACGCACAGCCCAATATTCAGGGAGTAAATTCCTTCCATGATGTAACTACCCACTAAGAAGGTTTTTTTTTTTTTAAAAAAAAAATTGCAACCTAGGGGGTGAAAAGGGGTCATGTTTTTTCAGTGATTCCTCAATAGGAACCTCAATAGAGCTGAAAGTTCTGAAGTCAAAGGGTTAATATTGTGAGGACCAGGAAATGGCAGTTAACAGCAGTTATTTGGCCTACATATTCCATCACCCCAAGGTGCATAGAGCAGCACAGTCTCTATATGACTGCCTGACTTGGTAGGGTCTGGCAGGCATTTGGCATCTTCCCTGTCATGGGACTTGTGCAGTGCTCCCCAGCTCAGTGGCATTACTGAGGGGGTGCTGGACTAGGGGGCAGAGAAACGATAACCTCCCCTGCGAGCTGAGCTGCTCCGCTTCAGCTGCCCACTCTGCTGCTTGCCTGCTCCCCTCAATGAGAACAAAACCAGCTGGCTTTGTCCATGGGAAAGTCCAGGCCCCTGAAGCATTTTCTCTGCCTGCAGCAGCAGGGGTCCCATGGAAGCCAGATCTGGGGGAAGTTTGTGATCTCTATGGCTCAGGGAGTGACAAGCCGCAATAGCATTGCTTCATTGACATGTCAGTCTGACATGGAAAAAGCTGTCCAAACTCCTTGGACAGCTCCTTGGAGAGCTGAAGTGGCTCCTTCCACCCACCCACCAGCCAAAGGAAAACAAAGCCAAGTGGTTTCATTCATTTTTTAAAAAGAAGTTCAGGGTGAGCAGGTGTAATTGTGGGCACATGATGATGTCACTGCAATTTTTTCCAAGGGTAGCAGGTGGCCAACTGGGCGTTTGCCCCTGGGTGGGAGAGCTCCCAGGCCTGCTCCTGCCTGCAGTCTTCCCTTCTCACCCTGATTTCGTGGACTCAGTGGTGTCAGGTAGAGAGAGAATGTGGCAAGCCCAGTGAAAACTGATCCAGCATCCATGAGACTAGGGATGGCACTGGAGATTTGTTTTCTGAGATGAGGGCAATCCCAGCCAGGCAGACCCCTTGCCAGCCAGTCTCCTAGTGATGCTGGGGCCACTTCCTCCTCAGCCTTGCTCAATCTCAAGAAATCCAGCCAGAGTGCAGCTCTTTGATAACGGGTCGCAGCTGAGCTGCAGATGCCAGTCTGGCACATATGGAGGCCCCATTCCCTACCCCAGGAAGGGTTGAGAATGGCTCTAGGGGCATGACCTTCTATGTTTTAAACACCCTAAGAAGTTTAACCCAAAATTTCATGTGAGGAATCAAAGGGAATTTCAACCTGAACATGAATATGTTATCAGTATCAAAATGGATTTAAAATAGTTACATACTGTAACTGTAGTGAAGCTTATGGCAAGGTATTGTAAGTGAAATAACAGAAAATTAACAGTAGAACCCTTCCTATTACTTAGGCCTGGCTGGCTTTTTCTCCTGTGCTACTGCCTGAAAGAGGCCTGTGTCTCTGACCGGGGTGTGTGTGTGTCTCTCTTCACTAACTCCCTGTCCAGGGTCCTTCCCTCCCTCACGTCTTCAGCACACAGCACAGGGTAGGCTCTCTTAGACCGAAGAGGTGTCTCTGATGGGGTGTGTGTGTCTCTCCTTGCCAATCCCCTGTCCAGGCTCCCTTCTTCCCTCATGCCTTCAGCAACCAGCATGGGGCAAGTTCTCATCTCTTCAGGACCAAAGGCTGATAGGAAGGTCTCTCCTCGCCACCCCCCCCATCCAGGCCTCCCTCCTTCCCAGTCGAACAGGGCATGGGCCTCTTGTGTTTGCACCTCTCATGCAAGATGTGGGGCACTATGGCCACCTGGAGAGCCTGCAGCAGTGAGCTGCAGGAGGAGAGGCTGTAGGAGTGGGCTGCACAATAGACCAGAAATAATTGCCCCCCAATAAACATGTGGGACACATCATTTTTGAAATAAAAATTGGGCCACATTTACTGAATACCATAAAGCCAATCAAAAAAAACAACAACAACTCAACACAATGTCCTGTCTCCAAATCCACTCCCTTTCAGTGTAGGCATCTAACCAGGGGGCTCCAAACTCCGGCCACAAGCTGGATATGGTGCCCCTGCCAATCCTTTCCAGCATGAGCAGTGCTTTGCGTTCTGCTGGGGAAGCCGCAAAACATGCCAGTATATATTCTGCATTATAACCACAATTCCTTAATACCATGCCAGATACTTACATTAAATTAAAGTACTGTAATTGTCATTATTTTTAAAAAGTAATTGTTAAAAAAGAAAAAAACCCTATTACTTAATTGTTATCTAATTATCAGATATCAGATCACTGATATATCAGATCACTGTTTCTTCAAGTAGATGTTCTAACTAAATTTCATGCAATACATTTATGTAACTACTTCTGTATATGCATTTTTCTTATCCATTTATCATAGGAAATGCAAAATATAATGTGGTTCACACTTCTAGGACATTCTTATTGGGAATATATTTGTTCTTACTTGTATATATAAATATACTTGTATATTTATATTTATAAATATAAATATACAAATATACTTGTATCTGAAAGTTGTGTAATATCATAGATATTATTGTAAAGATTCATTAATAGTCCAAATCATAATATCCTACCATTCCAGATGTGAAAGCAGTCTGAGCCACCATGTAAAACAGATTTCATTCTCTAAAGAGATGAGATACCTTATCTTTTAAGATGATCATCAGCCTGGATTTTAGGAAGCCTACTGAATAATTGAAAGTACAGCTTCTGAAATTTCCATGTTTGGCTTAGAAATAGTCTCAGAAGAGAATGCAAATGGAATCCTTCTCCACATGCATGCAGAAATAAAAAGAGCATGAATCTTCACTTCTGCCCCTCCTCAATACTCATGGGGGAGTATTGACTCAGTATACTGCAGGCCAAGATTTACTTGCAAGTTGTGTTAATTTTTGTGCCCCTCTGCAATATGATTAAAGTACTAAAGCACATCATAGCAGGAGTCACTCCCCGGACACCCGCAGGGTCAAATTCACATTCCCTTACTATAAAATAAAAACAAAAGAAATAATTCAAAGACTGTGGGATATTGGTTTAAAGTCACTATCAAGAGAAGCTAAACAATTGTCACCTGCAGTCAAATCATCCAAAAAATGTTCAGTTAGTAACTAGTGATGAGGGATGTTGCATGGCACCAATTTGGGCCTCACGGTCTCCTTGAATCTGCACCTGCTGTTTAGCAGGCACAGATCTGTGCAGCACATTGGGGAGGCTGGCACCTCCCCAACCGTAAGGGCTCCAGCCTTACCTATACTGTGCTGGATATACTGCGCCAGTATAGGACTGCATTCACAGAGATTGCCAAAGTTCGTCAAATCTACAGACTGCTATCCCTTCTTGCTCATACACATAGGAACAAGTGATACTGCTGGGCATGAGCAGATTGTTTCAGACTATGAAGCTCTGGGCAGGAGAGTGAAGGACCTGGGGCCCCAGGTGTTATTCTCATCTGTCCTCCCAGTAACAGGCAGAGGACTTCAGAAGTAGAAAAGAATCCTCCAGGTGAATGACTGGCTATGCAGATCATGATGTCGGGAGAGTTCAGGGACCATAAACTGCACTACTTGGATGAAGGACTGCTAGCATGAGACAGGTTGCACCTCATGAGGAGGGGAAAGAATGTTTTCAGTGGAAGCATGGCAAGCCTGATAAAGAGGGCTTTAAACTGAATGCTGAGGGTGTTGAAGATGTCTGTCAAAAGCCTAATCTGCAGGTAAGTGTCTCAGAGCACAATCCTAGGCATGTCTACTCAGAAGTAAGTCCCATTGTGTTCAATGGGGCTTACTCCCAGGAAAGTGTGTATAGGATTCCAGACTCAGTTGAGAACCAGGGGTACCATTGTAACTAGTAAGTCCTTGGAGAAACCCAGACTAAACAAAGAAGGGGAGGGGCAGTGATGTCATTCAGGGGGAACGGACCAGAACGGGCGTTCCGGATCCTAACGGGCTCCGTGGCTGCTTCCGGGGTTTTGTTTGTTTGTGTTTTTTTTTCAACATTTGAATTTGAACTCAAAAGTGAGTTCCTGTTCCTAAATCATTTGAATGACACCACTGGACATTGGATCGTAACCTCCAGGGCTTACGTTGCATATATACAAATTCATGGAGCATGGGAAATAAACAAGATGAGCTTAAACTTCCAGCAAGTGAAGGTAAATTTGACTTGATAAGAATAACTGAAACCTGGTGTGATAGCTCTCATGATTGGAATGTGCAAATGGAAGGCTTTCAGTTGTTTAGGAGGAACAGATGTGGCAAAAAGGGAGGGGGTTGCATTGTATGTCAAGAATATATACGCCAGCTCAGAAATCCAAAATGGTTATGATAGTTCTGTGGAGAGTATCTGGGTAAACAGCAGCAAATGCAACATTGTGTTGGGTATCTACTATAGACCTCTAGGCCAAGGTGGATGATGCTTTCCTGAAACAACTGACAGACATTACAAGAAAACATGAGGTAGTCATAATGGGAGACTTTAACTATCTGGATATCTGTTGGGAGACTAACACGGCCAAGTATAGAAGCTCCAACAAAGAGGTGGTCAGCTCCGCCTCTGCTGGCCCACAGACTGCCTGTCAATGTCACTTATCTTGCCCGTCATCATGCTGTCTTCAGCAAGTTTCCTGTGGGGGAGGGGAGTGGAGAAGGGCACCTGCCACTGGGCTGCCAAGGCTGCAACTATGGCACCAATTTCCCAGAGGTCCTTATGTGAGGATTCTTTAAGGACTTAGAAGATAAATATTGTTGTAGTATAATATATTGATTATATTGTGTTGATGCTCACATAATTCAGAGTGCAATCCTAAGCTTTGTTAACATTTCGGCGGGGACTGAAGACCTTTTTATTCCAAAAAGCTTTTAACTGTTGACAGCCTGGCTGGCTGGCTGGCTGGTTTGTTACATTTTTATATTTTATTTTATGATCCACTGGGCTTGTTGTTTTTAAATTGTATTGTTTTGTTTTAATTTTGTTTTATTGTATTGTTTTAATATTGTTTTTAAATTGCTTTTTAATGTTAACTTTTATATTGTATTTTTATATTGTAATGCCGCCTTGGGTGCCTCCGGGCAAAAAGGCAGGATAGAAATCTAAT
>JAJKFI010000308.1:310550-341965 GCA_029204185.1 Lerista edwardsae
TAATAATAATAATAATAATAATAATAATAATAATAATAATAATAATAATAAGCTGTGCTGGAACCGCGAGGCCGGTGGGCCTGTGCTGTATGCAACACAGCTTTGGAGCGTTCCGGCGCCTCCCCGGGGCAAGGGCACATTTGCGCCCTTTCCCCAGGGGAGGCTCCAGCCTTACCTATGGGTTCCTCGGATCTGCACGTGCTGTATAGCAGGCACGAAGCCGAGGACACTGCGTGTCCCTTATCAGCAGAGGCGTTTCTACAGGGATGGCAAAGCTCTAAGTGTTGCAAGAAGCCTTACCCTGTCATGTAAATCCCACCTCTCCCTTGCTGTTGTAACCAGTAAGCAACGCCAAGATGTTGCTGTTCCCTGTGAGGACTGGCTAAAACGGTGCAAGGGAGGAGTGATTTCCACTGCAAGGTAAGGCTTCTTGCAAGACTTACAGCTTTGCCCTCCCTGTAGAAACGCCACTGCTTATCAGGAGGCTTAGATGCGGCCTCCCAGTTCCTCCCTAAATAGAAGCATGACATATTAGGCAGCAGACAAAAATTCAGCATGGAAGATTAAAGCTTTATCTTTGCAAGAGCTTGAAATCTATTGTCTGTTTAATTGAAGATCATTTCAGTGAATATCTAGTGAATACAAAGTTAAATCATTTTTTTATGATGAATGATAGACATTCATGTTGGAAGCTAACTCAGCTAAGTCATTTTTCCTTTTCACTTCAAGGACATTTAGACATCAGTAAATCTCAATTTTTTATTATAATTTCATGCTAGGAAAGTACAAAAGACTATCTGAGTCAATAAAAAGCTATTCAGGATACAGACAAAATTTTAATGAGATAGTGAAGGCATTTCTTATTTAAAAGATACAACTTATATGTCTGTAATCCTTTCGCATGCTGCTTGACCTATGGATTTGTACTTTTTGTTGTGAAGAGGCAGGTTGCCCATAATGCTCCTCAGCTGTAGTCCAGACCTTACAAACTGAGCAGGGCAGCTGATGTGTATCAAACCATATCAGCATTCATTTTTTGTGATAATTATGAAGGAAAGTGTTTCCCTTAATAATAGTCAGAGAATTTCAAAGTTGATTTATATATAAGCCATGCCACAATTGATCTACTGAACAGGGATTCCAAATGAGTTTCCAACCCCTTTCAAATTTGAGTAATTCAGGAGGCTACGTGCTAATTGTATCAATAGAAAAATACTGGAAAATAATTTAATGAAGAGATACAGTACTGATATTACTTGTGTGCTCACACTATTCTGATTCATGAGGAAACAAAACATGCACAACATTCTGCTGCTGGTCTGTAGACTGAAAATCTGTAGTCCGACGAACCCGCAGCAGCCCAGATTGGGACTATGCAGCCAGGGACAAAGGTTTGGATCCAGCATAACTGCATAACTGGATCCCCCCCTCCCCAGGCCATTTTACCTACAAGACTGCCCTATCTCTGTACCATTCTGCCCTTCCTCCTGCCTATCTCCTGCCCAGAAAAACCCCACACTGGCTGAACTTAGCCAGCATAGGGGCATTTTACCAGCTGCTGGGCCAACACTGCTGCCTGTGTCAGCTCAACACCACTTGCACTGGGCACGTAAGGCACAGTCATGACAGCACTGGGCCAATGCAGCAGACATGTATTGGCCCAACAGGCAGTTTGGATTGCTCTGCCCCTTACTTACTTACTTAGGGCACAATCCTAACCTGGAGTCAGGCCAGCATATGTCCCTTGTGCTGACTCAGGAATATCAAAAACTCACTGTAAAGCGTATTTGCACTACTCTTGGAGTCAGGGAGGTTGGCACATGTCCATGTGCCAGACTCCCTGACTCTGACAGTAGTGCAAACGTGCTTTACAGCATGTTTGCAACATTCCAGGGCTGGCACAAGTCCCTTGCTTAGGGTGAAATCCTAACCTGGAGTTAGGCTGGCACAAGTCCCTTGAGAGTGTCTCAAAAGCTCTGTAGTTTGCATCACTCTTGAAGTAGGGTAAGATGGTGCATGCCATGCACTTTACAGTATGTTTGAGACACTCCCAGGCTGCCACAAGGGACTTGTGCCAACCTAACTCCAGGTTAGGATTTAACCTTTACTTACTTAGAGCCAAATCCTATCCAATTTTCCAGCTCTGGTGCAGCTGTCCCAATGGGGTGTGTACTGCATTTTGTGGTGGTGGGGAAGTCATGGATGCCTCCTGAAGGTAAGGGAACATTTGTTTGCATACCTCAGGGCTGCATTGCAGCTGCATCGGCATCAGAAAGTTGGATAGGATTGGGTCCTTATAGATTTCTACATTGCTCCATGCAGAAGGTTCCAGGTTTATTCTCTGAAATCTACAGAGAAGACTACAAAGACTGTTTTCAATATACATAATATGGAGAGAGAGAGAGAGTTCAATGATCTGATTCAGCATAAAGCTGTTTAATATGTGTATGCGTATACTGAGTTTTCTCAAAGAACAAATATGCTGAAAAAATTCTTTGACGTGATGTCATTCAGCAAGGAATGAATGAGGAAACTAAAGACAAAATATTTGGAAAAGAAGCCAGGCAGATACTCCAATGCTCTAAACTGCCTGCCAAATACACATTTTGCTACTTTTCAAGTGAAGATAACTGAAAGAGGAAGGGACAATCCGAAGATTCACATTATGCTTTAAAGCTACACAATTAAGTGTTATTTGAACTGATATAATGATAGCTAGAATGGCTTCCAGACATAGGGTCAATCCTATCCAAATTTCAAGTGCTGATGCAGCAGCAATGCAGCCCCAAGGTACACAAACATTCCCTCACCTCGAGGAGGCTGCCCTGACACCCCCTCCACCATAGAATGCAGCATTGGGACTGCTACATCAGGATAGGATTTGGCCCTTGGAGCCCAATCCTATACTGCCTGGCTGCCCAGGAGCACAGCAGTAGCCAGGCTGCTTCCACTCATCCCGTGGCAGCCAGGCAAATGGGAGCCTTTGTGGGGTGTTTGTCCCCTTTCCCCGCGGTAAGGGTGCAGTTTCTACTAGTTTCTGCACTGGTTACTTAGCCAGCGGAGAAGCAAGGGCCTCTGGGTAAGGCCATGTGCTCCCGCCCCCGCTCCGCCCCTCCCTCCCACCCCAGAATGCCCTCCTGTTCCACCCTGAATGGCCACACCACAGAGCAGCAAACTCACTGCTTGCTAGTGAGCAGGGCTCCCTCCGAGGCATGCATGGCCAGCATTGCCATGGCTCCATTCCAGCACTGGTGGTAATTTACCCACAGGAGCAATATGCTCATACTGCTTGCTCTGAAGAGCTTTGGATTGGGCCCTTAGAAGCTAAACAAATCCTAGCAACCATGCCCTACTTTTTTTATTTTTATCTCAAAATGAACAGCAACATGAACAGACATTAGTGGGATGTCTAATGAGAGCAGTGGTTTAGAGCAGTGGTTCTCAAATGTTTTAGCACAGGGACCTACTTTTAGAATGACAGTCTGTCCGGGACCCACCAAAAGTGATGTCATTTCTCAGTCATTTTCCAAACGTAAAGTGAATCAGAAATAAATAAAAGCTTATTTTCAACCTTGACACAGTGTCCCATCTTCCCATATTTTCAACATGGCTGCTCTAGGTGCTTCGCAACCGACTGGTGGGTCCTGACCCACAGTTTGGGAACCACTGGTTCAGAAACGATGATGAGGACATTTACAGGAAGGATATCCTCCTATGAACATTGCTATGCATCAGGTATTCTGGTCAGATAGTCATTCTCTCCGCTTAGGGAATGGTAGTTCTTATGTCAAACTAGGAAATTCAGCTCAAGAATTATAATCATCGAACAACAACTGGATTTTATGGATCAACAAATTAACATAACAATTAAATCGGTACTCAACTAATTTAAGTTTTTTTTTTTGCAAAAACATGCCCAGTCTGTTATATTGCTTTGCCTCCTTTTCTAAAGTATCAGGTTTTGTCTCTGGTCAAACTGCACAGGTTATCTATTATTTATTTACTATTCATTCATAATGCACCTAGAATTTTCTAAGCTCTGTACAAAAACTGGAAAACAACACAAGCCCTGCCCACACACTTACAGTATAATAAACACAATATAAATGGGGGAAAGTCTGAGAAAAGCAAATTCATGTGCTAGTTCAATAATTCAAAATTGTAGCTAGATGATTCTTAAATCTGCTTTGATCTCTCTTCATAAACAAAATATTCATGTAAAATTTCTCATACTAATGTTTTAGCTGCAGCAGAGCCAATAAGAAGCATGTTTGCTGAAGCTGTTGACTTGTAAGTAAACACAGGCACATTGTTAAACATACTTAAGGAATAAGCTATAGTGTATAAAACCTATAATTGTACTGTCTTTTGGTAACAAATTTCAGAATCCAATCCTATACTTACCGTGCGATGTCTCTAGTCATCCTCTGCTGGCACTGACTGTTGTAAAACTAATCAGTGCACTGACATTGCCTCTCCTGCCACTCACCAGAGCATGTCAGTCATTGGAAGAGGTGGGAAGGGTGGGGGTGGCAAAAGGGGGTGAAAATGAATGGGGATTGGTGGAGCAGGTCTGGGAAGGGGGTGGACTTTGAAAACATTTCAAAATGTGAGTACCCACATGCAAAGGGTAGTTTCTGAATTGTGTCTTCTTGTTGTACTCCTGCATATCAACAAACCAAGTACTGATGAATGAGAGGGTTCAGTGAGATTGCCAGATAGCAGGCTTCAATCTCGTATACAGCTGTGGTGAAGGAGTCTTTACCTCCTGCCTTCCTTTCTCCTCGTTCACCTCACCAGGTTGTTATTTATATAGCACTGACAAGGATGCCTAAACTTTCACTGCTGGGAAAGTTGCAGTATTCAATGCACTATCAGAGGAAGAACAGGGGCACTGTGCATCAGTCTTTGCCCCAGGGCCCCTAGCAACTTGGAAACAACTCTAGTGTCATTTATATGAATGGTGCTTTTCAAAGGAATGGCCTTTTTCATAAGGTGACCAACTTTTTTACAATGAAGAGGAGGACACAAATAAATTGAAGAAAAAATATCAAAAATAAAAGAAACATTTTATTCATTGCAACAATAATACACTATATGATAAATGAATAATAAAAACATTTGTAATTTTATATTGTAATTATGCTTACATGCCAACAGGGTTGTATAAACTTGTGAATAAAATTATACATATTTGGAAATTATTAAATAGACTAGCTTTTTGTTACCCGGCATTGCCCGGGTGTTTATATCTCCCATCCCTGACCCATCTCCCAATTTTGGGCGTTTTCGACCATTTTCACCTGGGGCCCCCTGCGCACCCCCACCCCCGGGGGCACTGGGGGGGCCTGACCCCCACAGTGTTTGTCGCCAGGCCGCAAGGCATATGGATGCCGGGTCTGGTGCCAATTGCTCCAGGTGTCACAGTGGGGCATGGTGGACATCTCGTATTGCACCCCTTCCCATCCTCCACGTTGGGGTGTGTGGGCCCGAACTCCCACAGCATCGCTGTTCGCCTCAGTGAGCCCAGAAACGACAGAACCGAGGACGATTTCGTCCATTTTCGTCCATTTCCATGCGGGGGCCCTGCCCCCCCCCAAGGCGCTAGGGAGGCCTGACCCCCAGAGTGTCTGTTGCCAGGCTGGAAGGCATGCGCATGGCGAGTCTGGTGCACATCGGTCCAGGCGTCCCAGCAGGGCATGGCAGATATTGTGTCTTGCACCCCTTCCCGCACCCCATGCCAAGGGGGGGTGAACCCGGGCTCCGACGGTGTCAGGAGCATCGCCGCTTGCTCCGGCAACCTTGGAAACTATGGATGTGACACCAATATTGGCCATTTTCGACCGCTTTCAAGTGGGGACCCACATGTACCCCCAGCCCTGGGGGCGCTAGGGGGCCCCGACCCCCACAGTGTTTGTGGCCAGGCCACAAGGTGTATGCGTGCCACGTTTCGTGTCGCTCGGTCCAGGGGTTCCAGCATGGCATGGCAGATGTTGTGTCTCACACCCCTTCCTGCCCCCCACGCCGAGGGGGGGTGAACCTGAACTCGCACAGCGTCGGGAGTGTCGCCACTCGTCCCGGTGACCCCAGAAACTATGGATTTGACACCGATATTGGCCATTTTCGACAGTTTTCAAGTGGGGACCCCCATGTACCCCCATCCCCGGGGGCGCTAGGGGGACCCACCCCCCGCAGTGTTTGTGGCCAGGCTGCTAGGCTTCCTCATGCCAAGTTTGGTGCCAATCGGTCCAGGCGTTCCAGCAGGGCATGGCGGACGCTGTGTCTCGCACCCCTTCTTGCCCCCCACGTGGGGGGGGCAAACCCAGACTTCAACTGCATCGGGAGCATCGCCACTCATCTCAGTGACCCCAGAAACTGTGGATCTGACTCCAAGTTTGGCCGTTTTTGACCGTTCTCATGTCAGCCCCCCCATACCCCCACCCCTGGGAGCGGTAGGGGGGCCCGACCCCTGCAGTATTTGCGGCCAGGCTGCTAGGCTTCCGCATGCCGAGTTTCATGCCAATCGGTCCAGGCGTTCCAGCAGGGCATGGCGGACGCTGTGTCTCGCACCCCTTTTTGCCCCCCACATCGGGGGGGGCTGAACCCGGACTCCAACGGCATCGGGAGGGTCGCCACTCATCTCGGCGACCCCGAAAACTGTGGATTTGACACCGATTTCGGACGTTTCCGACGATGTTCACGCGAAGACCCCCGCGTACCCCCACCCCCAGGGGCGCTAGGGGGGTCTGACCCCCGCAGTGATTCCTTCCAGGCTGCAAGGTACGTGTGTGCCAAGTTTCATGCGGATCGGTCCAGGCGTTCCCGAGCCTATGCATAACATACATACATACCCACATCCATTTTTATATATATAATGAATTACTAAAACGTGAATTGTGCTTACCTGTGTATGATTGAATATTCACTGAAAGAAAGAAATAATTACTGTGAGTCTACTGCGTGTGTATGTGCCGTGTCATGTTTCGGTAAGAAGTAAACAAAGCCACTTGCGTGCGGCGTGCTCTCTCAAGGTCTCCCATGCGGAGCACATGCATCTCATAATGGTGTCTCGCCGCACTGTACTGAGTGTAAATCACAGGCTCAAATGCCCTCTAATCAGTTCCAGGCCCCTATGAGTCTGTGATTTTTTCAGCAGCGTGTGACCTTAAGCACTCAAGGCTCACAACCACTGCTACTAGTCTGGGCTCAAAGTTAAGAATACTTCCTCTTAACCTTAAAATTCCCCAGGCTAAACAAGTCCCAACTACAGGGACTTTTTCCAATGAGTAACTTAAAATTTGGTGCCACTTTAGCCACTGAATCTTATCTGATTCCAAAGACAACCAAAGCTTCTAGTAAATTTAATTGTAATTTATTGATAAACAAGGGTTACACAACTAAGAAAGCATATTAGAACTAACAGAGATACCTTATAAAACAAAGAAAACTAGGCTCCTATCACTGACTAGGCCCTAGTTGTTCACCTTGTTCCTCAGACAGCAATTCCAGTCTTGCAAAGGGAAGTCTGCAGGTTTGCAAACTTTATCAGGTCTGATGATCTTCTTGGAGGATGATCTGGAGGAGTCTTGCAGTTTGGAAGGTCTTGATGGTGGTTGTGCGGCCACACCCCTCAGGCTCAATCAATTAGCCTATCAGGGTAAAGGGGCCATCTCCTGTTTTCAGCACTAGCTACATGTAACCTTTCTGAATAGCTTGCATTCCTGACCCCAGCTATAACTTCACACCTTTTGCAAACAACCAATGAAATAAGCTCTCTCAATCCTGCTTGTGTGACAATTCTTTCAAAATAAAGTCAAGCCAGGGCCTAGCTTTTTTTTGTTTGCTCTTTACACCGAGCCTTGACGAATCGTCATGTCAAATACAAATACGTCACATCACACGCAACAGATTGGATCGGCATCGATCGAATACGGGGATTTACAGATTAGTCTTAAAATATCGAAAAGGAGGACATGTAGGAGGACACTTTTCGAGGGAGGACAGAACTTACAAAAGGAGGACTGTCCTCCCTAAAGGAGGGCGGTTGGTCACCTTATTTTTCAGAATGTTATGGTAGCTAGCCTAGGCTGAGTCAAAGTGCAACCTGAAGGAAATCCTTAATGCCTCTCCTCCTCCCCCCCAAAATTAACTGTCATGCAGATGCAGGGGGCAGGGCACCTTGCATTAGTTCATTACTTCTTCCCCCCTCCCCACACTTGATGAAATGAAAGCCTTTCAGTTGGCTTCATGAGTGAGCTGGCCTTGTAAAATAGGCTTTTCACTAATTTGTTGTTCAGTTGCTAAGTCATGTCCAAATCTTCATGACCCCATGGGCCACAGCACGCCAACCTCCCTGTCTTCCACTAGCTTCTGAAGTTCGCCCAAATTCATGTTCATTGCTTCTGTGACTATTTTCTCCTTCTCCTTTTGCCTTCAGTCTTTACCAGTATGAGCGTCTTTTCTAAAGAGTCCTCTCTTCTCATGAGGTGGCCAAAATACTTGAGCTTCAGCTGCAGTATTTGTCCATATTTGCCAAGGAGCAATCAGGCTTGTGTTCCTGTAGGAGTGCCCAATGTGATTTCCTTGCAGTCCAGGGGACTCTCAAGAGTCTTCTCCAACACCATAATTCAAAAGCATCTATTCTTCGGCGCTCTGCCTTTCTTATGGTCCAGCTCTCACAGCCATACATTGCTACTGGGAAAACCATAGCTTTGACTATGCAAACCTTTGTTGGTGGGGTGATGTCTCGGCTTTTTATTATGTTGTCTAGGTTCGCCATAGCTTTCCTCCCAAGAAGTAAACGTCTTTTAGAGCGCAATATTATACTGTGCTGGAATGGTGAGGTCGAGGGGCTTGTGCCATATCCAGTGCAGTATATAAGAGGGTGGAGTTTCCCCGGCACAAGGGGAGGTGCCAACCTCCCCAATGTGCACCTCAGATCTGCGCAAACTAAATAGCCCCCCTGGTCGGTGCTAATGATGTAGTGCCGATGCAACAACGTTGCATTGGTGCTACACCTATTATAGGATGGCACTGTTAATTTCATGGCTGCAGTCACCAACTGTAGTGATTTTGGAGCCCAGGAAAATAAACTCTTGTCACTGCTTCCATTTCTTCCCCTTCTATTTGCCAAGAAGTGATGGGAGTGGTTGCCATGATTTTAGTTTTTTTTAATGTTGAGCTTCAAGCCAATTTTGGCACTTTCCTCTTTTACCCTCATCAGAAGATTCTTTACGTCTTCTTCACTTTCTGCCATTAGAGTGGTATCGTCTGCACATCTGAGGTTGTTGATATTTCTCCCAGCAATCTTGATTCCAGCTTGTGAATCATCCAGCCCAGCCTTCCTCATGATGTACTCTGCATATAAGTTAAATAAGCAGGGTGACAGTATACAGCCTTGTCGTATGCCTTTCCCAATTTAAAACCAATCGTTTGTTCCATGTCTGGTTCCAACTATTGCTTCCTGACCCGCATACAGGTTTCTCAGAAGACAGGTAAGGTGGTCTGGTACTCCCATCTCTTCAAGAACCTGCCACAATTTGTTGTGATCCACACAATCAAAGGCTATAGCATAGTCGATGAAGCAGAAGTAGATGTTTTTCTGGAACTCTCCTGCTTTCTCCATGATTCAGCAAATGTTGGCAATTTGATCTCTAGTTCCTCTGCCTCTTCGGAAACCAGCTTGGACTTCTGGTAGTTCTCGATTCACATACTGCTGAAGCCTAGCTTGTAGGTATTGAGCATAACCTTACTAGCATGTGAAATGAGCGCAATTGTGCAATAGTTTGAACAATCTTTGGCTTTGCCCTTCTTTGGGACTGAAACGTGAACCGATCTTTTCCAGTCTTGTGGCCACTGCTGAGTTTTCCAAATTTGCTGGCATATGGAGTGCAGCACTTTGACAGCATCATCTTTTAGGATTTGACAACTGGAATCTGTCACCTCCACTAGTTTTGTTGTTAGTGATGCTTCCTAAAGCCCACTGGACTTCACACTCCAGGATGTCAGGTTCATGTTCAGTGATGGCACCATTGTGGTTATCAGAAACATTCAGATCTGCCTTATATAGTACCTCTGTGTACTGTATTACTGCCACCTCTTCTTAATTTCTTCACTTCTGCTAGGTTCTTGCTGTTCTTGTCCTTTCTTGTGCCTACCTTAGCACGAAATAGTCCTTCGATATCTCCAATTTTCTTGAAAAGATCTCTAGTCTTTCCCATTCTATTGTTTTCCTCAATTCTTTACATTGCTCATTTAAGAAAGCCTTCCTATTGCTCCTTGCTGTTCTCTGGAAATCTGCATTCAGTTGAGTATATCTTTCCCTTTCTCTCTTGCTTTTTGTTTCCCTTCTTTCCTCAGCTATTTGTAAAGCCTTGTCAGATAGCCACTTTGCCTTCTTGCATTTCTTCCTCTTTGGGATGGTTCTAGTTGCTGCCTCCTGTACAATGTTACAAACCTCCGTCCGAAGTTCTTCAGGCATTCTATCTACCAAATCTAAGCCCTTAAATCTATTTGTCACCTCCACTGTATATTCGTATGGGATATGATTTAGGTCAGTGTTATTCAAACTGTGGGTCAGGACCCACTTGGTGGGTCACGACCTGGTCAGGTGGGTCACGGAAAGCTGGGAATAGCCATCTTGGAAACTACAGATCTTACTCTTGTTCTATTCCTTTTGTGAGTTTTAACAGTGAATTTTCAAGTGGGTTTTTTTAAAATTTTATTTTTAGTTCAGTGCTTTTACATCATGTTTTGTCCTCATCTTGCTTTCAGGATGTTTCATGGTTTTACAATTGCTGCAGTCCAAGAATGCCAATTTACATTTCAGGAGTGTCATTTTATGACGTTACAATGATATCACTTCCTGCTTGATGATGTAACTTCCAGCTATGACATCTCTTCCGGTGGGTCCTGAAACGATTGCCATTCTAAAAAGTGGGTCCCGGTCTAAAAACTTTGAATACCACTGATTTAGGTCATATGTGAAGGGCCTAGTGGTTTTCCCTATTTTTTTTTTCAGTTTAAGCCTGAATTTTGCAATAAGAAGGTCATGATCTGAGCCACAGTCAGCTTCAGGTCTTGTTTTTACTGACTGAATAGAACAGGGGTCCTCAGACTTTTGAAACAGGGGGCCAGTTCACTGTCCCTCAAACTGTTGGGGGGCCGGACTACAGTTTGAAAAAAAATATGAACCCTGCTGCTTCATATACAGGGCCGTATTAACCCATGTTTGGGCCCCTAGGCTTTAAGATATTTTTGGCCCCTATTTTTCAGATATCAGCTTGTTCCCAAATAAGAACATAAGAACATAAGAAGAGCCCTGCTGGATCAGGCCAAAGGCCCATCTAGTCCAGCTTCCTGTATCTCACAGCGGCCCACCAGGTGCTCCAGGAAGGCATGAGACTACAAGATGCTTGCATCCTGTTGCCACTCCCTTGCACCTGGTACCAGTAGCCCATCACCTATATAAGGAGGTTGCACAATCCATCATTGCCTATAGCCCACGATGGACCTTTCCTCCAGATATCTGTCCAATCCCCTCTTGAAGGCATCAAGACCAGATGCCATCACCACCTCCTGTGGCAAGGAGTTCCACAGATTAACTACCCGGTGGGTAAAAAAGTACTTCCTTTTATCTGTTTTAACTCTCCCAACCCTCAGTTTTAGCGGATGCCCCCTGGTTCTGGTGTTTTGAGAGAGGGAAAAGAACATCCCTCTATCGACTTTATCCCTTCCATGCATAATTTTGTATGTCTCAATCATGTCCCCCCTCAGGCGCCTTTTTTCTAGACTGAAGAGCCCCAAACGCTGCAGTCTTTCTTCATAAGGGAGGTGCCCCAGCCCCGTAATCATTTTTGTCGCTCTCTTCTGCACCTTTTCCAACTCCACTATGTCCTTTTTAAGATGCGGCGACCAGAACTGGACACAATATTCCAGGTGTGGCCTTACCATCGATTTGTACAATGGCATGATAATATTGGCTGTTTTATTCTCAACCCCTTTTTTAATGACCCCAAGCATGGAATTGGCCTTCTTAATTGCTGACGCACACTGGGTCGATACCTTCATTGAATTGTCCACCAGCACCCCAAGATCTCTCTCCTGAGCTGTCACAGACAGCTCAGAACCCATTAGCCTATAGGTAAAGTTTTGGTTTTTTGCCCCAACGTGCATCACTTTACATTTGTCTATGTTGAAACGCATCTGCCATTTGGCTGCCCATTCCCCCAACTGGGAGAGATCCTTCTGGAGCTCTTCACAATCCTTTCTGGTTTTTACCACCCGGAAAAGTTTTGTGTCATCCGCAAACTTGGCCACCTCACTGCTTATCCCTGTCTCCAGGTCATTTATGAATAAGTTGAAAAGCACGGGCCCCAAGACAGATCCCTGGGGCACTCCGCTTTTCACCTCTCTCCATTGTGAAAATTGCCCATTGACCCCCACTCTCTGTTTCCTGGCCCTCAACCAATTCTGGATCCATAAGAGGACCTGCCCTCTTATTCCCTGACTGTGAAGTTTCTTTAGCAGTCTTTGGTGGGGGACCTTGTCAAATGCCTTCTGAAAATCTAGGTATATGATATCCACAGGTTCACCCACATCCACGTGCCTGTTGACCTTTTCAAAGAATTCCAAAAGGTTTGTGAGGCAAGACCTACCCTTACAGAAGCCATGCTGACTTTCCGTTAGCAGTACTTGTTCCTCTACGTGTTTTAGGATTTTATCTTTGATGAGGCTTTCCACCATCTTACCCGGAACAGACGTTAGGCTGACCGGCCTGTAGTTTCCAGGCCTGTAGTTTCCCAAATGCTTTACATCCACTACTGTGACTCATCTGGAACAAAACTCTTTGTGGCAGGAGGACCCCTCCCCTCCAGACCATGGCAAGGGGCATGAAATTGCACCCCAATCAAAACACCTGAATTGCGTCCTTAATTACACAGTGCTGTTTCTGCCCTATGCCTGCTTGGACAGAACAAAGTGAGGAACTGTAATTCACCAAAAAAAGTCATCAGTGCATTATCAGGCACCAAGGCTGACTATTCCAGACTGAATACACTGGGGGGGGGGATTTATTGAGAGGGCTTTTTTACTCACACAACTGTATTGGAAAAGGCAGGAGCCACCCTGAGAATAGGGAGTGGTATCAGCAAAGGCCCCTTGTCCCAGATAAGCCAGGGATTATAGGGTTAATCCCAGAAGGTATTTGCAAGCCTTGCACAGGTGCAGATGGGTGTGGCGGATGAATTAAAGCCTGCCCAACTGATTGGCCTCAGTATGTTGGCCTAGGTATAAAGCTAGGATGAGAGATGGAGAAGGAACTGAAGGGATCTGGGAAGGTCCTGGAGGAGGGCACCAAGTAGGTGCTGGACTGCAGGCTGTGTAGGTACTGGAGGATGGTACCTTGGTAAGGAGCTTGGTAGGTACTGGAGGATGGTACCTGGGATACAGTGCTGGATGGACGGATTACTGACTGCCTGAAGGACTGAGGAACTGGCTGAAAGATGGGAGAAGGTAAGCTGACTGTGGGAAACAGTTGTTTGGCTGCCATACCCCTGGAGCCACCAAAGGAAGGAGGCAGTTGTAGCTGGGACAAGCTGACTGCCTATTGTTTGGTGGTGGGGTATTTTGAGCAAAGCCAGTGATGAGAGCAGTCTGGAGGAGGCTGACCAGCCAGTGATCCTAACAAAAGCTGCTGAAAGAGAGGAGGCCCAGTGGGTGACTGACCCCCTCCCTCTTGCCTATCTCTGAGGCTGCTCTGTGAGGAAACTATTTAGCCTAATGTGGGCATTGAGGTCCTTGGGGAGGCCCGGCAGGGAATTTGGCAGAACCTAACTTTTAAGTTCTCTGTTGCAGGACGAGATTTGACGGAACAACAACATGAGAAGCTTAGGAAAGAGACCTAAAATCTGACACCAAATTCAGTCCTGAAACTGTTCTTATATAAAATTAATATATAACATATTCAAATATATTACTAAGAAGCATTAATACATTATCAATTTCTTTCTATGACATTCAGCATGCTCTGACCTCATAATATTACAATTGAGGGAAAATAATATCAACATGAAAATTAAACTGAAATACGAAAGTTGCTTCACACATGCTTGCCATCCACCACATATACCTAATAAGCCCTTTTTTAAATTATGTGCTGAGACAGAACCCAGAATAGTGACTAGGGCCACAAGCCTATCCACACTTACCTAGTGGGACTTACTTCTGACTACAGTGGGACTTACTTCTGAGTAGACATGCATAGGATTGGGCTCTAAGACAGTGATATTAATCAGGATGTTCCCCAGTTTGAATTTCACTTTTTCATTGAATGTGGTATCTTATACTGCACCCCACCCACCCATGCCACCCTGACAGACCTTTCTAGTTTATAGTCTCAGCTATGAGACATTCCTCACCAGTGCTTTCTGTGCTGGACCTTGGAAAAATTAGTTTAGAAGCACATTCCCAGTCATGAATGGTTTGCTATGTCCTCCCCCCCAAATGCCCTGAATGTAACTTCAAACACAGGGAAAGGAAACACAGTCCTTTGTACTGTCCCCTTGCACACAGTACAATGTGTCTTATATTTATAGTAGTGGGGATGAAAATTTGGCACTCATTCACTTTTTACGGAGTATGCACTCTGCAAAACAACAAGAAAATATAGCCGTAGCCTGTGCAGATCAGCCAGCTCAGCAATCTCTCTTGCAGCCCCATCCTATGCATGTCTACTCAGAAGTAGGTCCCACTATAGTCAATGGGGTTTACTTCCTAGTAGGTGGCTAGGGTGTGTCCCTGGCCTGAGATGATGCTGGGGGTGACTCACTCTTTGCCTCCTTATGACCAGGAAAGGAGGGCTGGCTGTTCTGCAAGGGGGTGGGGATGGTGTTTCCACATCGTTTTTCTTGCACACTCACCCAATCATGGTATGCAAAAAACCCACAACAGAATATGTTGTTCTAGTTTGGCTGCTGTAAGAACAGCAGCAGGAAAGTGGAAGGAAAAACGGAGTTTGGTGAATTTGGTGAGGGAAGGAATGGGGAGGAAGAGCAAAGTGGAGAGAGAGGGGGCTTTTCTTGCAGTTCCCATTTGGTGGCAGGCAGGAGCAGCAGCGAAGCAGTGAGAAAGAGGAAGGGAATTTAAATGGGAGAAGGAGGGGGGAAAGCAACGAAAGAGGAGGGCTTTCCTTGCAGTTTGGGAGCAGCATTTGGGAAGAGGAAGGGAATTAGATGCTGGAAGGAGGGGAGGAAAAAACAATGCCTGGTTCAGTCAGTCCCTCCGTGTTGTGTCAGCAGCAGCAGCGGCGCCTCGGTGGAGGCAGCTCCTGGGCAGGCGGCCCATATTCCACCCCACAGACCCTCCCCCACCACTGAGACAGTCACCCACCATCTCGGAGTGCAGCTGCAAGCATGAGCCCACAAAGCTTCTGCAATGCCGGTTAAGCCCCACCCCGAGAGAGAGAGAGAGAGAGAGAGAGAGAGGGCGAGCGGGCGCGGACAGGCGGGCGGGCGGGCGGGCCAATAGGTGATGGTGGGTCATCCCTGGTTCTCTGCAGCGGCTAATCAAGTCTGCCCTAAAACTGCACCCATGGCGCTGGCGGATCCCATCCAATCATGCTCTCCCCAGCTTGCAGGCAATGCAGACTAGCAGGAATAGCAGCCTGAGCCTGAGCACAGAGGGTGGGGTGGAGGAAAGAGGGCTAAGAAGTGGCTGCAGTACAGAAAAAGCTTAATGCTTATATGGGACAAGCGTTCAAGTTAGGCTGGGGAGTGATTCCGCACCCATCCATCAGATTTGCCTGACCAGAGTTATTTAGGGCTGATGGGGTACATTTATCTCCAATGGGCATTGATTTGCCATTAGTGGCAGCAGGGCCTTTGGAGCTTTTGCTCCAGAGTGTGGGCAATGGGGTCAAGCACTAGACTGACCCCCCCATGTGGCAGGTGTTGTGCGGTTTGTGGGCTGTTTAGATCTTTTTGGCATCCATTTGAGGCAGCTGGGTCGGGGTTTGCCCTGCTCAGTGAGGCTGCCAGGTTGCCCCTTTGGCTGGCAGGGGCAGTGTGGGGGCAGGGTTAGCCTTGTGCCTATTCTGCCTGGCTGGCTGCCTCGACCCTGTGGGGTTGTCAAAGATAATCAGGCTGGTTCACGGATGGGCCTGGATTGGAGTCAGGTGGCATGTCCATAAAATGGCAGGAGAGGACTGTGGCTGTTGCCAAGTTTAATTTCAAAGCTTCTGTCTCGTGTCTTCTTTATGGGGAATGTAAGGGTAAAGTTGTTGATGATTTGGAATGGATTCACAAGCAAGGAATGTGTATTTCTGAGGCTGACTCCCAGTTTGAAAACAATGTTTTCAGGAAGCCACCTTTATGTCTGTACTGGTTCATTCTCCTCAAATTTAGGAAGGACTTGGTGGCAAACTGGGGATACAGAAACTAAGTCCATTCCATTTCTAAGTCCATTTCTAAGTCCATTCCAGCTTCAAAAGTTCTGTTTTGTAGATAATTATGGACTGAATTCTGCCCTCATTTCCATTCTGTGAAATGTAATTTGAGAAGTTGGCCCTGTGTGTCTCCATCTTATGACAGCAAACATTAACATTCCAAATGAAGTAAGTACAACCAACCTACAGTATATCTCCTGTGGACAAAATTTTAATGCTACTAAGAACCAAGCATTGTTTGTTGTACCAAAGGGGGAATGAAACACTCTCTTGGATTGTTCTGCTTTGGATGAAACCATGTGAGTGCATCTCTCTCTCTCTCTCTCTCTCTCTCTCTCTCTCTCTCTCTCTCTCTCTCTGTTTTGGGTGGCTTGCTGTCTTTTCTACTGAAGAGGCTGGTATGCTAAAGTGCCAGAATGTAGAATCCTCCAGACAGTCTTGTAATTTTGTTTTTGAATTAAACTAGCAGACAATAGGATCCCACTGAGAGACATCCAGAGTTTCTAAGCTTCTAAAGTTCCTCTGTCCTTGTGTGACACAGAAATGGGTATTAGTATGTAGGATATTCGAGAGATAACGTTTTTGTGCTTTCCTTGTATAAAATAGATATGTTATTTCCAGCAGGGTGGTTGTTTCGGGTGACATGTAAATCTTGCATGGGTAGGGCATATTATATGGTTTTATATTTCATGACTGGTGAACAATCAGACAAGAGGTGAATTCTACTTAATAAAGAAAGGAAGAGTCCATAGTGAAGAATCCAAATTGTTCATTCACTAATTTTAATCCTTCAGTGCTTTTTCTCCGTCTCATTGAGAATATCAGTTACCACATTGGCAATACTCCTGTGAAGTCCATACCCGTTGCCCCGTCGGCGTCACTCATTGAGGGGCGGTGGAGGGAGTGGGCTCGCAGCTGTCGGGCGGCATGCTGGCGAAGAACGAGGCAGGACACCTGGCGGCTTGAGTGGCAGAGCTGATTTATTCGGGTGAACTGCTTTACATTAATGGGGGGAGGCCTCGTTCCCTCACGGGTCCCCTCTTGTTTCACCCCACTCCTGCTTCATCCTCAGTGGGAGTTGCGGCGGTGATGCTGGGATCTATCCCCTGCAGGCATCGGGCTGCCCTGAGCTGTCGTTTGGGCTGTCTGAGGTATGGGGGGTGCAAGCCCCCAGCTGCTGCTCCTGGAGGGTCCGTAGGGGCGCCCCATGTGGGCTGGGAAGGAGTCTGCCTGTAGGGGTGGCCGTGGAGGGCACTGCCAGAGGAGTGGCAGAGCCAATTTATTCAGGTGAACTGCCACCTCCGGGGGTCAGCTCCTCCTCTCCACTGAGCCCCCCAACTTCATCCTCAGGGGGCAATACTAGCCCTCAGTGCCCCCCGAACTGCCTCCTTGCCCCCTTGGGGTGCTGGGTTCACCCCCTCCAGGTAGCCAGTCCGGCAAGGAGGGTCAGGAACCCGTGAAGTCGCCCCAGCGGTCCTTCTCTGCAAGACCTGCAGCCCTGACCACCTCCTCTGTCCCCGGCCGGGCTCCTTATGAGCCCGCGCAAGGTCGGCTGGAGTCCCGCCCCTTCCAGAGAGACTCCAGAGCCAAGATCTTGCAAGACCTCTGCTCCGGCTCCTCCCTGGCCAGGCCAGGCCGCAGCCTCAGCCAATGCAGCTGCTGGACAGGAGCGCCCCACCGGGCGGCCCTCCCCAGCCCCCCAGTCAGCATCCGGGTAAGTGGAGGGCGCCCTCGTGGGCGTCGGGCCGCAGGGGCAGGCGCGACAACTCCTTACTTGGAATGTTGTTGGAATGTCATTCTGCTGTCCGCAACTGTGCTGTTCTGTGCCTGAATTCACAAGGCTGTCAGTCATGCAAGCCTGTCAAGCCCACCTGGGCTGAGCTTTTGAGTACTATGGAGTATCTGTGCAATTGCTTCATCCTGTGTCCACTTCCCTTTTTTTCAGTGCACACCTGTATTTTGACATAGGAGCACAGCAACAAAGCAGTAAAAAGTGCACTGAACCACTGAAGTTGGTTTGAAAATGTATGAAGTTTAATATTTTCTTTCTTCAAGAAAGTAATCCTGCCAGTGTTGTGACAATTGGAAGCATATAGTCATTGGAAGCAGATCTGCAGTCAAACAGCCCATAGTTTACATGGCAAAGGCATCTTTGGGATCACCATACTTCTTCCTGAACTGCCCCAACAGTGCATCGGGTGTTCACCTCAAAAGCACATCATAGGGGAACATTGGAAAAGTGGGACTTATCATAGAGTTGGAAGGGACCTACAAGGTCATCTAATCCAACCCCCTGCCTGTAACAGGAAATCCTCATAAGAGCCTCTGAAGATGAGGGGAGTGTGCAGAGGGTGCGGGGTCTCCAGCATCTGCAGATAATTGATACCATGCATAAAGGATCTATGGATAAGTTCCCCTGTTCTGATGACACCCTCTTTCAGGGGCATAGCCGGGGGAAAGATATGTGTTCCGCCCCCTCCCACCAAATCCCCTGAGGAGAAAACCAGCAGCATTGTCCTAAGAGGTGGTGTTTCAGCTCGTGTCTCCTGAAAAAAGCCAGGGGAGGTGTGCTGAGGTTGGCAGAGCCCTGCCTCCAAGGAGAGCGCCTGCATTTTCCATGGGAGCTAGGCACCGCCAGCCTCTACTGATGGTTAGGGGCACCAAATTTGGTGCCCCTAAGAATTTTGGGCCCAGGCTCCCTATGTTGTGCCTCTTCCCTCTTCTACTTCTCAGGTGTGGCAACAGAAGTGCTGAATTGGTGCACAGAGTCAATATTGGCTGTGTAAAGGTCAATAACTTGAAGCTTAATCCTGACAAGATGGAGATACTGGAAGTAGGTGGTTCCTCGGTTCAAGGAGATGGTGTTCAGCACATTCCCAATGAGGTCTCTTTCTTGCATGGACGCATAGGATCTCTGTCTGGAATTACTGCTCCATCTACCAGTGTCATTGTGTTTCTAAGAATAGTGTCACATCTTAACTATGCCCAAGACAGGCTGCTGTGGGAAAGTACAGAGCAGAAGGTCAAAAGCAGAAGATGAATTTGGGGGCAGGTTGAGGTTGAGTACTAAGGATATCAGTTCAGTGGCAAGCCAGAGGGAATTTGGGATAGAGCAGGATGAGAGAGTCTGTTGCTGCTTTGGTAAGTTACTCAATGACTTAAATTTTTTTTCAAATGATGCCCAGGGATCACTGGAATGCATAGAGAGGTCATTTGGCGGCAACTAGTCTTGGCATTGTTTTCTAGAGCGCCTCTTGGTTCTTGGCATTTTTTGTTGCCTGATTTGCTGAATGGCTAAGGTGTGGGGAGAGGGAGAACTTGTACTTCTTCAGTTCCTATGTCATATAGTTGTCTCTCAAACTATGTCCCAGCATTGTTTAGTCCCTCCTGCTTTTCCTATGTACAGGAAGGAAGAGCCAATGGGAGATGGCATCTGAAGAATATCTCAGAACATATGTGGATAAATAAGTTTGGTGAATGCATGAAGCATGCACAAAGTCTCACATGCAATTCAAGATGGGAGAAAATGCCAAATTGTAGCCTTCTGGATAGCCGCTGTCAGTCAGTGTGTACAGTAATGAGCTAGATGGACCAATGGCTGTTGGTCTCAGGCAGCTTCATATGGTATATGAAGATAGGCTTCTGTTCTTCACAGTGCACTGAAAAACTGATACAGGATCCCAGGATCAGGGAACAATCTCGACAGGGCATTTGATTCTTATGTCAATATATGTTCATATTGCTATGTCTGACCATAAATACAAAGCAGGTAGCCAGAAGTGTAAGAAGCTTAAACCATAAACTGTTACTCAACTGGACACCAACAAGTCTTCCACATTTGCAAACAAAGTGATTAATTGAGAAAAGGGCAAAGTCCATATCGCAACTTTGAACAGTGTCCAGAAAAGAAGGTTGGTGCACCCCCTGCACACTCCCCTCATCTTCAGAGGTTCTTGTGAGGATTGTATTTATACGGTTATATATTAAGAATTGCTTTGGGACCTGCTAAAGTGGTAACTGTTTTCTGAGTTGTTCATGAGCTGCTGTACTAGAATCCTTCTGCAAATGAGCCAGAGTGCTCAACTGACCGTTGCAACGAGTTTGCAAGGCACTTAGCAGACAAAATTGTTCACATTTGCTGTGACTTGGACTCTGATCCAGCACCTCAGACTATTATCATGGATTCCTTTCAGCTCATAAAGCCTGATGAGGTAGACAGGATCCTCAGATGCTTGAGGCCATCTTCTTGCCCGCTTGACCCCTGCCCAGCTTGGCTAGTACAAACTGCAGGGGCTGGGCTAGCTGACTGGATGGAACCCATTGTAAATGCATCCTTGTAGGAGGGGGTGACGTTGAACATCCTGAAGACTGCAATTGTGTGCTCCCTCCTGAAAAAACTATCCCTGGATCTCACTAACTTAAACAATTATCGACCAGTTTCCAACCTGCCTTTCTTAGGGAAGGTGATTGAGCGGGTGGTAGCATCCCAGCTCCAAGGGTTCCTATTTTTATTTAATTATTTAATTTATACCCGCCTTTCTGCCCATAGGCACCCAAGGCGGCTTACAACAAAACCAGTAAAATACAATAAAATTCACAATTTAACATTAAAAAGCAATAATGTAAAAACAATATTAAAACAATTAAAATTTAAAACAACAAGCCCCGTGGATCATAACAAATAAGCAAGAGTATAAAAACCAGCCAGCCAACCTGTCAACAATTAAAAGCTTTTCGAAATAAAAAGGTCTTCAGCCCCCGCCGAAATATTACCAAAGAGGGAGCAGTTCTCAATTCTAAGGGGAGGGAATTCCAAAATTGGGGGGCCACCACCAAGAAGGCTCTATTCCTGGCCGCCGCACCTCTCACCTCTCCTGGTGGCGGCACAGTCAAAAGGGCCCCCCCAGATGATCTAAGAGTACAGGCAGGATTATATGGGAGGAGGCAGTCCCTCAAATACCCCGGACCCGAGCCATAAAGGGCTTTAAATGTCAAAACTAGCACCTTGAATTGGGCCCGGAACAGAACCAGCAGCCAGTGTAGTCGCCGAAGCAACGGCTCGACAGCGTCAAACCCACATGCCCCAGTAACCACCCGAGCTGACGTGTTCTAGTACACTAGTTGTAATTTCCAGACTGTCTTCCTAGAAGAGATAGATTATCTTGACCCCTTTCAATCTGGCTTCAGACCAGGTTTTGGGACGAAGACAGCTTTGGTTGCATTCATGGATGACCTTCACCATGGTCTAGATAAGGGAAAGGCATCCCTACTGGTCCTGCTAGACCTCTCAGCAGCCTTTTATACAATTGACCATAATATTCTTCTGGATTGGCTAACCAATCTGGGTTTAAAGGGAACTGCTCTGAAATGGTTCCACCCCTTCCTGGCTAACAGGTCACAAATGGTGATGCTGGGAGACACCTGCTCTGATGATGAAAGCACTTTGGCCTTTACAATATGGAAGGGTTCTAGTTTATCCCCCATGCTCTTCAATATTCACGTGAAACCACTGGGGGAGATCATCTGGAGGTTTAGAGTGGGGTGCCACCAATATGCTGACGACACTCAACTCTATCTCTCTTTACCATCCCAAACTGAAGAGGCCATGAAGTTCCTGGGATGCTGCCTGGAGGCAGTTGGGGTATGGATGAAAGCCAATAGGTTAAGACTGAATCTAGAAAAGACAGAAGTCCTCCTGGTTAGGAAATCCTCAATGCAGGCACTAAGTCTTTCACCCACTCTGAATGGAGTGACACTTCCCCTGCAAGAACAGGTACGCAGTCTGGGAGTGCTCCTGGACTCCCAGCTGTCTCTGAAGAACCAGGTAGCAGCTGTGGCTTAAGAGTGCATTTGCTCAGCTTCGATTGGTATGCCAACTACAACTGTATTTGAGCCGTTCTGACCTGACCACGGTGGTCCATATGCTAGTAATTTCAAGGCTGGACTACTGTAATTCACTGTATGTATGGCTTCCCCCGAGAACCGTTTGGAAGCTACAGTTAGTACAAAATGCAGCAGCCCAGGTGGTTACAGGGGCTACATGGTTTGACTTAGTAGGACCACTCCTTTAGCAGCTGCAGTGACTGCCCATTCACTTCCGGTCTCAACTTAAGATGATGTTAAGGCCTTTAGATGATGGTAAGGCCCCTCATGATTTAGGCCCAGCCTACATAAAGGGCCGCCTTTTCCCATACATACCAGTTCGCCCTCTTAGATCAAATAAAGGGGCTCTCCTTCAAGTGCCCCCTCTGTCCCAAGTTAAAGGGATGAGCCTTCTCTGTAATGACTCCACAAATATGGAATTCCTTACCAGAAGAATTAAGGACTACACACTCCCTCATGGCCTTTCAGAGAGGGCTCAAATTATACCTATTTCATCTGACCTTTGGATGATTGTTGACTGTCTGTCTTCTGTCCCTCTGGTATATTGTCATCGTTTGTTCACTCTCCTGGTCAATTGTTTACCACCCTCCAAATGGCCTGATATGGAGAATTGGGTCTAGCTTCATTCTTGTACACCCTCTATGCGTCCTTTTAATCTTGAATATTGTTGTTGTTTTAATGTGTTTTACTTATTGTGGTTACACTGAATTTTGTTATTCTTTGTAAGCTGCCTTGGGCATTTACTTTGGCATGGGAAAGGCGGGGTATAAATTCTTCAAATAAATAAATACTCTCAACTCTCACTTGATTATACAAAGTGTGGGGCAGTGCTCAGAGTGTTGTTGTCACAACACATATCCAGGTGCATGCTATGAGGAGGAAGGTGAAGATATCTTCATCAATAACTTGGATGAAGAGATACAAGGGGACCTAATCAAATTTGCAGATGACACCAGCCTGGGAGGAGTAGCAAACATAATAGAAGATAGTAAAAGCCTTCAGAAAGACCTTGACAAAATGGAATACTGGCCTGAATTAAATAAGATGAAGTTCAACAGGGAAAAATGCAAGGTTTACACGTAGGCAAAAATAATCCAAGATGCAAATATAAAATAGGAAAAACCCAGGAGAGAAACAGGTGACAGGGATCTTGGAGTTACAGTGGATCACAAGATGAACACAAGATTTGCAGTGTGATCCAACTGCAAAGAAGGCTAATGCAATTTTAGCCTGCATTAATAGAACCATAGCTTCCAAGTCACGAGAAGTTGTGGTTTCACTTTACTCCACATTGGTGTACTGTGGAGTCCACCAGGTGTACTCACCTGGAGTACTGTGTTCAATTCTGGGCACCTTATTTCAAGAAGGATGCAGCCAAGTTGGAGCAGATTCAGAGAAGAGCAACCAAGATGATCAGGGGCAGCGATGGGATTCACAGATTGACAAGGGAAACGCTGGGCGGGACTAACGCGGGGCTCCCACGTGATTGGCTGCCCATCCGCAGCGTTCCGCAGATGTCCAGGCCTTGGGGGGGGCTGCCCCAGGTTAGCGCACCCCACCGCTGCTTGCCCAGGCACCCGGCACGACCATCACCTGTTCCCCGCGGCGAGTGGGAGCCCCCCCCCCCGAGGCCAGGACAGCTATGGAACGCTGCGGACGGGCTGCCACTCAAACGGAAGTCCCGCCTAAGTCCTGCCCTTGTCAATTGGTGAATCCCATCACTCATCAGGGGGCAAGAAAACAAGTCCTATGGGGGAACTTGGTATGTTTAGCTTGGAGAAGAGAAGACTGAGAGGGGATATGATAGCACTCTTCAAATATCTGAAGGGCTGTCATAAGGAAGAAGGGACAAATCTGTTCTCATCTGCCTTTGACAGTAGAACTAGGCCCAATGGGTACAGGCTGCAAGAGAGGAGATTCTGGTTGGACATCAGGAAGAATTTCTTGACGATAAGGGCGGTTCAACAGTGGAACAGATTGCTGAGGGAGGTGGTGGATTCTCCCTCACTGGAGACTTTCAAGCAGAGGCTTGACAGGCACCTGTTGAAGATGCTCTAGGAGGATTTCCTGCTACAGGCAGGGGGTTGGAGTAGATGAACTTGTAGGTCCCTTCCAACTCTATGATTCTATGATACATTTATGCATTTTCTTGTTTGCTGAGCAGATCTGTATTCCCATTTTCAAGTGGAAATACTAAGCAGCTCACAGGATTGATAACACAGAGCATGGGAGCTATGATAGCTCTGTGTCTGTTGTAATATCACAATCACACCCTCAATTCACTTTAAATAAAAGCTTTTTTATGGATGCTTTTAGTATATTTGCCTTTTTTACCTACAATCAGAACAGGGTAAGGCCCATATCATCACTTCAGGGCCCTTTCCTATGTTATCTTTGTGTGCTCCAATCAGCCCTGAGGTTCCCTTCACGTGGGGGGGGGTAAGTATACCATGTGGTATACTGCTTAGCACTATGCCACTCTGTGCATGTGCTGGTACTCTGGGGCTTCCCAAGACTGCACATATCAATCAATCAATCAATCAATCAATCGATCAATCAACAGGTACTTATATACCGCTTTTCAACACGAAGTTCACAAAGCGGTTTACAGGTAAATAGTAATAATAAAGTTAAATGGCTCCCTGTCCCAAAGGGCTCACAATCTAAGAAAAAGGCAGACCACCACCAACAGCCACTAGAAAGACTGCGCAGGGGTGAAGAGGGACAATTACTCTCCCCTGCTAAATATAAGAGGAACACCACTAGAAAAAGTGCCTCTTGCCCAGTTAGCAGGGGTAACATATGCTCCAGTGGGGCTTCCTGAGACAGGTTAGGAGTATAAAGGGCTTCAAAGACTGAGAACTGCCACCTTAGAGGCATGGGTGCTGCTGCAACATGGCTCTTTCCATGTCAGAAAAGTTAATGTTGGAAGTTCTTGGCATGGGAGAAGGCAGCATGCAAGGATGCCTGAACAATTCTCCAAGTTAGGGCTGGAAATTAATTTTGGGGTATTGAAACTTCTCGCTCCAAATGAGATGGAAGCTCTTCAACTTGTTTAAATCCTTTTTCACTTAAAAGAAATTCACCAGAATATGCTGTCCATCCCCACTCCCAACACTCTAAAACTCTGCTAACACGCTCCCATCTTTCCCTTTATGAACAGCACAATTTTTTTACTTCTTTGTATGTGTGTGGGAGGGGCGCATACTAGCATGGGTGGCGGATCTTCTCTAAATCAAACAGCAGTTCCACTCAGACCACTTCTCTCACCAACAGTAAAGGGAAAGACTTGATGGATGTTGGGTTTCTAGTCTCCTGCCTTTGCCTCCTGCAAGAACTACTCACTTTCCCCTTTTATAATGCCACCTGCAAATATCTTCTCCTTTCCCTACTCTTTCTTGTTTCTGCTGGTAACTTGTAAGTAAAACAAAAACCTATTTGTTGCAGGTTGGAGCTGATTTTTCTGATATTCAGATTGGAAAATTAGTCAATATCTTTCTCAGATGAGCTTTCTCCAGTTCACCCTTCACTAATTCTGTCAGGCAACGATGTCCTTCCCAAAAACTGGGGCAGCACAAATGGAGAGGAATGTAAGCTTGTTTCCAGGTTGCTCAGGGTTTCTGATATTACGCAGACATTGTAAGAAGGAGCCAAACCCACAATTCAGCATGAGAGGAGCCATAACTCAGTGATAAATGTACTAATGCCCAGGTTCTGTCATCTACAGTTTAAAAGCATTTCCAGTAGGACAACTGAGAAAATGATTTGCTTCAAGCCATAGTGAACCAGTGCCAATTGGAGGAGACAGTACTAACTTGTACTAGATCCCCCAACAGCATGAGGTAGTTTTAGTCTGATTAGATGAGTGGCTCCCATGTTACAAAATCTGTGTGAGAAGGAATTTTGCATCTACCGAATTATTCTGCAAAATGTGTATAGATCTCAACACTAGCTAATATATCTGAAGCAATGTCTGAAGCAATATCTGAAGCATTTAATTCTCTTTCAATCAAGAGTAATTGTTAGTGTTCCAAACTGTCTTCTCCATACCTAACCTTAAGAAAATCCTGAAAATGGCAAGCACACATATACTAAATCATATTCCAAAAATGGAAATTGCTTTATCTTTAATGCTAGCAACTTTTTTAAAGTCAATGTAATCTATATATTCAGTCCTGATCTGAAGACACTGTTATGCTCCAGTGGTAATGAGTAGAGATGTTTTTTTCGGTGATCAACACAGAACGCTTAAATAATGAGAATTTCTACTGAAAATCTATATATATAAAAAAGGGTGTGTGTGTGTGTTCCGCATAGGCTCCACAATGCCTGGAGTGATCGACACAAAACATGGCACGCATACACCTTGCGGCCTGGTGACAAACACTGCAGGGGTTAGACTCCCCTAGCGCCCCCGGGGATGGGGGTAAGCGGGGGTCCCCACATGAAAATGGTCGAAAATGGCTGAAATTGGTGTTGAATCCGTCGTTTCCGGGGTCACCGAGACAAGCAGCGATGCTCCTGATGCTGTTGGAGTCCTAGTTCGACCCCCCCTCGATGTGGGGGGCAAGAAGGGGTGCAAAACAAAACATCCGCCATGCCCTGCTGGAACGTCTGGACCGATTGGCACGAAACTCGGCATGCGGAAGCCTAGCGGCCTGGCCACAAACATTGTGGGGGTTGGGGCCCCCTAGTGCCCCTGGGGGTGGGGGTACGCAGGGGCCCCACATGAAAATGGTCGAAAACAGCCAGAATCGGCGTCGAATCCGTAGTTTCCGGGGTCGCCGAGACAAACGGCAACGCTCCCAACACTGTTGGAGTCTGGGTTGGCCCCCCTCAGTGTGGGGGGTGAGAAGAGGCATGAAACAAAATGTCTGCTATGCCCTGCTGGAACGCCTGGAGCAATTGACAGCAAACCTGGCACACATATGCCTTGCGGCCTGGCGACAAACACAGGGGGGGTCTGACCCCCCCAGCACCCCTGGGGGTAGGGATGAGAAGGGGCGCCATGTGAAAATGACCGAAAATGGCCGAAATTGGTATTAAGCCCATAGTTTCCGGGGTTGCCGAGACGAGTGGCGACGCTCCCGATGCTGTTGGAGTCCGGGTTGCCTCCCCCTCAATGTGGGGCCAAAAAAGAGGCGTGAAACAAAACATCCGCCATGCCCTGCAGGAACGCCTGGAGCGATTGACACCAAACTCAGCACGCATACGCTTTGCGGCCTAGCCACAAACACTGGGGGGATCTGACCCCCCCAGCACCCCCGGGGGTGGGGGTGCAAAGGGGGTGCCATGTAAAAATGACTGAAAACAGCCAATATCGATGTCCAGCCTGTAGTTTCCGGGGTCACCGAGACGAGCAGCGACGCTCCTGAAGCCGTTGGAGTTTGGGTTCGGCCCCATCAGTGTGGGGGGTGTCACCCCCACAGCCGCCCCGCTGCCTCAGACCAGGGACAGGGGGCTTACTTGGCCACAGGGGACCGTGGGTGGGTGGTTAAGAAGCCTGGTGTTGAGCCCCAGAGGAGTCGAAGGCAGCACACCTGGCACAAGGAAGCCTGGCCGAGCTCAGGGAACTTGCAAGCAGCCTGGGGTGACTCTCTGAGTAGAGGCGAGATCCTGCAAAGGACCAGCCCAGTCTCACAAGAACTGGGCATGGCAATGAGACAAGAAGGGGAGGAGCTCGTGGAGTCTGGTCTGGAGCTCATAAGGAGCTCAGACAGCAGAGGGAGAGGTCACACCTCCAAGGGCTGGAGAAGGGAGGTAGAGGGGCAGACCACATCTGAGTGGGAGGTTGCCCCACTCTGGTCCTCACCTTACCCCAGCCTTGACGGGGCAGCTCAAGCCCCGCTCCTTGGGGGGTCCCCCAGCCCTGGAGGTCCTGGAGTGGCAGGTAGGCAGGCAGCCGCCTTGCCTCAGCAAATCCGGCATCCCCCGAGAGGCAGGTCGAGGTTCTTGGCCTGGCTGTGGAGTGTGCCAACCCTCTTACCCTGCGGGCAGCTAGTCCAGCCCCACTCCAGCCACGCGAGGGACTCACAACCGACTGGGACCCCACAAGCCGTGGACTCTGACCCGGCTCAACCTGCCGCCATCGCCACCGATCCTGCTGAGAAGGGGTCTTTGGGAAGGAAAGCACCCCTTGGACTGAACCTCGTGCCCCTGCGGGCGCCACCATTTGTATGGACTATCGGGGGTTCCCTTGAAGTCATGGGCCCCCTTGAATGTCACATCGTTGATCCGAATAAACTGGTCATGTTCAACCTCTACCCGCTTCGCAGGTAATTCTCGCCATGCCCCACTCTCTCGGTCCCCCCTAGCCCCCTGGACCTTGCATGGAGATGACAGGGGGTGAGAAGGGGTGAAAAATAAAATGCCCAAAATGACCGACATTAGTATGTGTGTATGTATGTTCCAGCATAACTCTGGAATGCCTGGAGCAATTTACACCAAGCTTGGTACACATATGCCTTGCAGTGTGGCAACAAACGCTGCAGGGGTACGGCCTCCCTAGCACTCCCAGGGGTGGGGGTGCACAAGGGGTGCCATGTAAAAATGATCGGAAACGGCTGATAACGGAGTCGGATCCGTTGTTTTTGCGGTCGCCAAGACGAGCGGTGACTTTCCCAACGCCGTTGGATTCCGAGTTCGGTCCCCGATGGCGTGGGTTGTGAGATGGGGTGCGAAATGAAATGTCCACAATGCCCTGTTGGGAACATTTGTTACCCGGGCAACGCCGGGTAACAAAAAGCTAGTGCTATATAAAACCAAACTCAGGTCAAAACATGAAAAAAACACCGCTTTTACTTATTTTTGACAGAGTTTGACCCAAATTTAGATAAAAAATAACACCACGTTTGTTTATTTTTGACACAGGTTTGAGATATCCACATAGTTTTCAGTAAATGTTCAGGTGTAGGAGTGGCAGAAACAGGAGGAAGTTTCCTTAAACTTGCATGAACACGCTTGTTCATAGTTCACAGGGCGCACTGGGGTGATTTTAATGCAATGTGGAAGTAGTAAGTAGCGATTTCTTGATGCTCCAAGAAGCAACCAGCGTTCAGCTTGGGAATTTTTGAGCAGGTTATTTTGGGCTGGGATGTGTGTGCCAGTAATTGCTTGACTTTGTAGGGCCATTCACCCTTATTTATTGTGCTGTTTGTACAACCCACAATAAAAATCTGGATAAAAACACATAACACCTCAATTTGCTATTTTAATCAAGAAATTTTTGGAAAATATCTCACCAAAAAACCACCCCTAGTAATGAGAAAGCAATTAGGTTTGATGACAGGAGGTCTTGGGAAAACAGTGAAACCCACTTCAATAACTTTCTGTTGAGAAACTGGAAAAAAAATCAATTTTGATCCTTGAAATGAGTTCTGATAGTCTCTGTTTGCACTTTCTCATTTTTATCTTAATTCTCTCAAATCCCACAGCTGTGCCATTTTTATTTATTTATTTTTTTGCTTGCTTAACTGATTGAAAATTACCAATAGTCCAGACACTATTGGGAATGGGATGAGTAAATGGGAAAAAAGGTAGGGGCAATTCTAGAATTAAAGAAATAGCATATTTCTGTATTTCCCATAGCGTATAAATAATTGATTGATAATTGATTGATATTTGATTCTCAAAGCTGTACACATTGGTGTGCTGCTGCAAAATGAGCTGAGCCTAGGAAATGAAGCTGTCATGTTGAATGCATTTATGACTCTATGCCTCTTGGGCAGGGGTGCCCAATGCAGCATCACCCCCACCACCACCATGACACATCAGGAACAATAACATCAACCTGAGGGGAAAAAGTAAGGATGCACAAGGATTCCATGGTATACACCCCATGTTACAGATGACAAGACTGTATGAATTCTGAAAGTATCTCCTTCAGGGCTGGCTTTAAGCCAATTGAACCAATTGCTCCTAAGTGGGCCCTGTGCTAGTCATCTGCTCTAGTCATGTCAAATACACAACAAAACATGGCAGTGAACAGTTTGAATTTTTTTTCTAAACAAAACAAGATTAATATTTTTACTCATTTCACAGTCATGGGCAGCCCAATCCTAAGTAAGGACAACATAACAGGGCTGTATCCTAAAGTCCATTAGGAGGCAGCTAAGTGCAGGCCAAGGAGAGGTTTTCCTCTTACACCTGCATAAACCCCAGTCATCCCAATGGGGCTGCTCAGATCTGCGCCTGCTGTTTTGCATGTGCATGTGTGCAGGAGCGGCCCAAACTGGGGCCACCCTGGCCAGGGACAGGGTTTAGGATTTGGCTCTACAGCCATCCTGCATCACAACCCCCATCTCCGCCCACTGCGCTGCCCAGTTACTCCCCCAGCATGCTTCAGTAATGCCCTGAGCGAGGCCCAGTGCCAACCGCATGCTGCCTACGCTCAACTGGCACAAGGCCGGTGCTGCTGGCAGTCATGGTGGCGCCTGAGCGTTGGCGCTGCTGCTTGCGCTGGTCCAGCACCATACCGCCTACACCAGGGGTCAGGGAACTTTTTTACCTTTTACCCCAAAATATATTTAGATACGCCGACATTACCCCCTTGATTTGATTTTTAATACAGGTACTTACTAAAACTACCAGTGAAAGATAGGTGTCCTCTCAGGAGAGGCACTGTCCTGTCTCTCTCAATGGCACAGCAACTAGTCGACTCTACTGAAGAAGCGGGCAGATTTGGAGGCAGGGCCCGGGGCATCATGCAGGGAAGCGTGTTATACACAAGGGCCTGACGCACTGCACTGCGTCAGGTCCTTGTACACTACAGTACTGTAACACACACAGCCGGGCATGCATATAGAACAGTGATGGCGAACCTTTTGGGCTTAGTGTGTCAGAAATTTGGAAAATTCGTAACTCAGCTCTGCTGGTGTGTCAAGCCCCCCCCCCCCGCCAGAACAAAAGAAAAAAATTACATATTGGAACCCACTGCTTTTTATTTGATTAATTAATGAGCTTAATTAATGCACGAGGCTTCTGTAGTACGAAGACACCGCAGGGGGGGGGGTTAAGCCCAATTTATTTAATACTAGCTTTTATGTACCCGGCTTCGCCCGGGTGTTTATAGGTGCCATCCCTGACCCCCCCC